>SJYX01005849.1:8792-85228 GCA_006410675.1 Oreotragus oreotragus | reverse complement strand
TCAGCATCAGTCCTTCCAATGAATATTCAGGACTGATTTCCTTTAGGATGGACTGGTTGGATTTTCTTGAGGTCCAAGAGACTCTCAAGAGTCTTCTCCAACACCACAGTTCAAAAGCATCTATTCTTTTGGTGTTCAGTCTTCTTTATTGTCCAACTCTCACATCCATACATGACTACTGGAAAAACGATAGCTTTGACTATATGGACCTTTGTCAGCAAAATGACGTCTCTATTTTTTAGTATGCTAAATTTGTGATAGCTTACCTTTCAGGGAGCAAGTGTCTTTTAATCTCACTACTGCTGTCACCATCCACAGTGATTTTGGAGTCCAAGAAAGTAAAATCTGTCACTGCTCCCACTTTTCTCCCTTCTATTGTTATGGGACCAGATGCCATGGTCTTAGGTTTTAGAATGTTGAGTTTCAAGCCAGTTTTTTCACTCTCCTCTTTCACCCTCATCAAAATGCTCCTTAGTACCTCTTTGCTTTCTGCTGTTAGAGTGGTATCATCTGCACATCTGAAGTTGATGGTATTTCTCCTGGCAATCTTGATTCCAGCTTGAGATTCATCCAGCCTTGTATTTCTCATGATGTACTTTGCATACAAATTAAATAGGCAAGATGATAGTATACAGCCTTGTCATACTCCATTCGCAATTTTGAACCAGTCCGTTGTTCCGTGATGGTTCTAATTGTTGCTTCTTGACTTGCATTCAGGTTTCTCCAGAGACAGGTAAGGTGGTCTTGAATTTCTATCTCTTTAGGAATTTTCCAGTTTGTTGTGATCCATACAGTCAAATGCTTTAGTGTAGTCAGTGAAGCAGATGTTTCTCTGAGATTCCCTTGCTTTCTCTGTGATCCAGGGAATGTTGGCAATTTGATCTCTGATTCCTCTGCCTCTTCTAAACCTACCTTGTACATCTAGCGGTTCTCAGTTCACATACTGCTGAAGCCTAACTTGAAGGATTTTGAGCATAACCTTACTAGCATGTAAACTGTAGTGAGAAACCATGGTCTATTAACAGTGGAATTATTAAATACTACAAGAGTGAAAATTGGCAAAAGGAAGAGAGGAAGGAAATGAAGGAGGGAGAAGGAGGAGTTCAGTTATATTTATAGCATCCTTACCAAATGAGCAAGGTGTATTAATAACTTCAGAAAAGACTTCAACAAGATCTTTATGCAAAATATTTTTGCTGCTAAATCTGACATGTAAATATATCAAAAAACTCATCCCTTCCCTATATATGAAATATTCAGAAAAGGAAGATCTGTAGAGATGGGTATGAGAGGTCTTTTTGGGGTATTGGAAATATTCTAAAACTGAATTGTGATAACCTTTACATTTACTAAAAAAAATCATTGAACTTAAAATGTGACTTTTATGGCTTATATATCAATAAAGCTGTTTAAAAAATAAATATACCATAAAGAAAGTAAAACCCTAATTCCTTTATTATTCTGATTAATATTTTAATACTGACATGGAATATTTTTGTTAAAACTTTTAAATCCAATCATAGTTTTAGTTTTAGGTCACTACTTATATACTTTATGTGTTAGGATAGTGTGTGTTTCACCCAATGGTATTTTCAATTAAATATTTGCAGTGGTAAGCCAAATCCTTGATAAAACTAGGGTTAAGTAGCATATCTTGTATGAAAATGAATATTAACATCAAAGCTCAGCAAAGCAATATGTGGATGGACAAAAGCAGACAATTATGAGGTCTTTTTTTTTTTAATACAAGAAAAATATTTTGCTTAATGGTGGTATAAAGTGGAAGATTTCTACATGTACACATATATGAAAGCGCATGCTCAGTTGGTGAGTCATGTCCAAATCTTTGCTACCCAGTGGATGGTAGCCTGCCTGGCCCCTTTGTCCATGGAGTTTCCAGGCAAGAATACTGGAGTGGGTTGCCATTTTCTTTTCCAAGGGATCTTCCCAACCTCTGGATCAAACCCATGTCATCTGCATTGGTGGCAGATTCTTTACCACTGAGCCACCTGGGAAGCCCATATATGAAAGTAAACTTACTTTAAAAAGAATATATAGAAGTATTTATAATGTATTGCACCAAACTGATAACCATAATAACTTCTGTTGGAGAAGTTGCATTTGCCAGGGAGAATAGTTAAAGGGGATGTTTTACTCTGTATTATTTAAATTTTTATAAGAAGATATGTTTACTTATTCATGTAACCCACTCCAGTGTTCTTGCTTGGAGCACCCCATGGACAGAGGAGCCTGGCGGGCTACAGTCCATAGGGTCACAAAGAGTCAGACACGACTGAAGTGACTTAGCTAGCAGGCATGCACACTATTTCTATAGCTAACAGCAAAAATGTAGAGTGACTAAACAACTGAAAAGAACAAGGGAAAGAAAAATAAGAGCCTTAATAAGGGCAGTGAGGATAGAAAAGGTAAAATGTGGAAAATATTTATTTGCTAAGTTGATACAGTACAAAATCATTGCAGATATCAACAGAGAATGGCTAAGTAGATAATACTAAATTAAGTGAAGCTATGAACATTACTTGAATATAAACATTATAAACATTACTTCATTAAATTTATAAAAATGGAAAATTGATATATATACTGACTGAAAGAAAAAGATACAGTGTATGTACAATTTAGTTTACAGTAGTAAAAATAAGTAGAATGAAGGAAAAGAAATTAAAATGACAATGAGAGAATGTATAATTAAATGAATAGAAGAGCACTTATTACTGTTTTCTTTAAAGGATTTCTGGATAATCAAAAGTAATTGGAGCAAAAACTTGCTGTCATTGGGGACTGGGAAAATGTACATGGTTAAAGTTATTGCAAAGAATGCTAGAAAAAAAATTGTTTGAAAGTTGTATGCCCACTTTTATTCACATCTTTAAGCAGAACTCTTGAAAATATATATCTCTAGTATCCTCTTAATTATTACTAGCTTACTAGCTTCCAGACCCATGGCTAACTAATATTTTTGTCTAGTTAAGCACGATTATTTTATCATGAATTTTATCATGAATTTGTTGTATTTCCTTTGTTAGCATAACAGGGATATATATGGGGAAACCAGTGAAAGCAGCCTATGGGAAAATATCAGTGAAAACCTGGAGAAAGATTCCTCCAGGCCCTGCACAGAGCATTCGAATCACTGCCTGGGTTGGGTGTGGGGTTTCCCAGGCCAGATGTGGCCGCATGGGCTCTGCCAAAGCAGCCTGGCCTGAGCTGTGGACTGAAGCCCTCAGCGTGGGGGCACTGATGGAGATGTATGTGTTCTTTAACAGCCTAGCAGACCCCCGGCTGGATGGGTCCTTTCTCAGTCTCCCCTCTGTCCCGTAGCAGAGCCTACAGTTAATAAGTCATACCTGAAATGCTGATGTCAGAAAGAAAAAGGTTTCCCTAAAATTTGGTTTCTAAAAAGCTTTGCAGAAAACCAAAATGTTGTAAAAAAAAAAAAAAAAAAGTTAACATATCAAACTACCTAAAGTGAAAGGCAATAGTACCACACTTTGTCCCTCAGTCTCATTTTCCAGAGGTAACTACTTTTATAAATTTGGATGGAATTTTTATATCTCCTTATTATTTTCATGTTTGCCTACATAAACCTTGTATTATGAGATTTGCCCCCCATATTATGATTTTTAATTATGTGACATGTCATCCCCTAAATAGTAAGACTCAGAGTATTGCTATCCTAAACCACCTTTAGATCTAAAATTTTCTGTATTGTGGTAAATAATTTAAAACATAGGAAAACTAATTCCAGATTAATTGGTCATGATTTGTTTCTGCAATGTTATAACAGATTAAATAATCTTACATATCAGTGATTTTTAACTGGAGGCAATCCCCCACCCCCATCCTTCCTCCGCCAAACTTTGGCAGTGTCTGGAGACATTTTTGGTATCATAACTGGGGCTATGGTTTTTCCAGTGGTCACATATGGATATGAGAGTTGGACTGTGAAGAAAGCTGAGCACCGAAGAATTGATGCTTTTGAACTGTGGTGTTGGAGAAGGCTCTTGAGAGTCCCTTGGACTGCAAGGAGATCCAACCAGTCCATTCTAAAGGAGATCAGCCCTGGGTGTTCTTTGGAAGGAATGATGCTGAAGCTGAAACTCCAGTACTTTGGCCACCTCATGTGAAGAGTTGACTCATTGGGAAAGACTCTGATGCTGGGAGGGATTGGGGGCAGGAGGAAGAGGGGACAACAAAGGATGAGATGGCTGGATGGCATCACTGACTCAATGGACATGAGTTTGAGTGAACTCCGGGAGTTGGTGATGTTGAGAGTTGGACTGTGAAGAAAGCTGAGCACCGAAGAATTGATGCTTTTGAACTGTGGTGTTGGAGAAGGCTCTTGAGAGTCCCTTGGACTGCAAGGAGATCCAACCAGTCCATTCTGAAGGAGATCAGCCCTGGGTGTTCTTTGGAAGGAATGATGCTGAAGCTGAAACTCCAGTACTTTGGCCACCTCATGTGAAGAGTTGACTCATTGGGAAAGACTCTGATGCTGGGAGGGATTGGGGGCAGGAGGAAGAGGGGACAACAAAGGATGAGATGGCTGGATGGCATCACTGACTCAATGGACATGAGTTTGAGTGAACTCCGGGAGTTGGTGATGAACAGGGAGGCCTGGCGTGCTGCAATTCATGGGATCGCAAAGAGTCAGACACAACTGAGTGACTGAACTGAACTGGGGTGGGGGATGAGGTCATGTTAGTGGTATCTGGTGGTAGATGCCAAGGATGCTGCCAAACATCCTCTAATACACCAAACAGCACCCTCCCCCCAGATAAAGAATTATCTGATCCAAAATGTCAATAGTGCCAAGACTGAGAAAACTTGCCTTATATTCAGATATACCACTTAGGTTCATATCTCATCCCTGCCCCTTACTGTGTGACTGTGGGTGGTTATTTCATCTCTCTGTGCCTGTTTCCTTATCTGTATAATATCTGTATGACCCTATCTTAAAGGGTTGTTGAAAGAGTACTTAATACATGTGAAACATTTTGAAAAGTGTCTGGCACATATTAGGAACTCACTGAATGTTGGCTGCCACTGTTAATTTAACGTGGTAATTCATACCTACAATCAAAGCTACAAAATTTCCAGTTTCTTTATGACTTGTGAGCAAGTGTCTCATTAAAAATGTAAAGCAAGAATAAAATCACAGTATTCTATAATTTTCATGTTACAAATATAACAAGAGTGGTCCATTAATGTCTATTTTAGCAATGTTGGAAAGTTTCTAAACACGATTAAGAGACTTACTACGTTAACTACATTCCTACCCACTATTTCATACACAAATAATATTTTAAAGTTGGGTCATGAGTGATGCATCTCACAGAGCAGCATTCCTTGACCTGAGACATTATTTCATTGATCTTTTTCCTTAGATTCTGTAGTTTGTAGTTTTGTTTCTTTGACAGTCTTAACTCCTGTAACATAGTTCAGGAAGTATGTGCTCATTAAAAAAAAAAAAAGATATTAAAGTCAGAAATTGAATTCAAATCTAATTTGTTTCCTTATGGTTAAATTTTTTTTCTTTTCTTCACAGTGTTAAATCCTTATTCTGATCTTTCTCCGTTTGTAGGCTGTGGAAGACATTTTTGGGACATTTGGCTGTCACCATATCCTGAGATTACAATGAGAATGTTCAATTTATTAAAATCTAGATTAATTTTAGAGGTAATAGAAAATCCTTACTTTAGGTACATCATGGTTGTTTTTTTTCCTTTTAGTAGCTGTTGTAATGCACTATAAAATTCACTGATCTTAAGTACTTCTTTGTGTTTCTCACTGGTGTCCCTATCAGTGAAGTCATTTATGAACTGTGCTTACATTAAATATATCACTAAACCACATAATATTTAATTCAAAGTGTTTTTGTGTACCCTGTAAATGGACAAATATCCAGAAAAGTTTCTAATTTACAGGGAACAACTATTTTCTAGAAACAGATGGCAAATCTGTTTTCTCCATAATTACTGAGAGAGTGACATAGGAAAAAAACAACTCATTTCTTGAACCAAAAAAAGAGGATATATAAGTGGTAGAGAGTACATAATTTTCTTTTTCCTGGGTATTTCCCTCTCCGCCTCCACCCGCTTCTTTTTTTTTTTCTTTCAAAGTTCAGTTTTAGGTTTTTACCACTTGATGGCAGTGATGGAGCTAGAGCTACCCTAAGAAGGTTAGGGCAAGAACTCATTATGAATAACAAAAGAGTAAACACAAAAGAAATCTGACATTGTAATATTATTCACATTTCTAGGTGATATTACTTATATTGCAAGTGACAGTAATAGGGGGGAAAGCCTCTAGATGGAGCTTCAGTACTTTCTAAGGGAGAACATTTGCTCTGTCTTTCCAAATACATGCTTTATATTGTTTTACATAATATATTGCATGCAGAGTAGATTAAAAAAAATATTTAAAGATGACTATGTCAGTTTTAACTAGGGAAGCCGATTCACCAAGTGCAGCAGTCATTTGAAAAAATGGCTATTTAAGTAACTTTCATTGTTAATATTTGTTGAAAAAAGTATGTTAAAATTGTTAGTCAAACGTTCCTAACTAGTATTAGAATAAGCTTTCATATCTAACAAGTTAGTAAAAGACAATTTGTTAATAGATATATTGTTAATTGCTGTGCTTATTATCTATCATTCAGCATTTGAGCTCTTAACATATTTTTCCAATTCAACTCTCCAGTTTTAAAAAAATTAAATCAATTTATATTAACCCAAATATCAAAATATTTTTTGCTAAAATATTCTTTTCAAGAACACACATGTTCTTTAAGTAGTAAATGTTCTCTCATCAGAAATGATTTTCTTTTATAGTCAAAGAATCCATTATCACCATATGTAGAAGTCTTTTTAATAGAGAAAAAATATGGATGTTATTGTTCTCTGTGCATTGTTGATTTGTATCTAATTCTTTTAGAATATAAAAAAACTGGAAATAAGAGTAGTAAGTTTTCTTACCTTCCTACTCCTATACCATTACCTGGATTAGTTTTGATGTCTTAAAAAGCATTTCAATAAGTATGTGCTGTTGGTTTGCAATAGGTATCTTTAGCCCTCAAAATATTAGCAAACCATGAGTAATATTTGGTTTGATATTTACATGAGATACTTGTTTTTTGTTGAAGGAGAATGTATTACTGGAAAATCTTACGAGAAGCATGAAAAATGATTTACAGTGGCTTTACTTTGTTTTAGTTTCTTAAATTCTTATTCTCTATTGAGACCAAAACACTCACTGGAACAGTTATTGCCAATAAGTCTTTATAATTACATTTAATGATATTGTTAGCATTTTGGGGTGTGTATAAAGTCAGCTAAATTTGCAGCATAGTTTGTGAATCACCTCCGTGGTAACAATCTCCTAGAAAGCCGTGTGTTGTTTTGTGCCTTATCTTATTAAGTTTGTGGACTCTGGTAAGAAAGAAACATATTTCAAAAGCCTCTTGTAATTTTTCAAGCATTTCCTTTTGTTATTAATACCTCCTAAGCCAATATAATTACTTTAGCTTTCAGTTGTGTAATGACTTGGACTTGAAAAGATATGGTCTGTTTATCAGGGATAGGAACACTTCAAATCAAAACTTGTTATCCTAAACAACAAATATCTATAAATGGTAACCTTATAAGAGTAGTTCCTAATGAAATAAATTCATTTAAAATAGTTATGGTTAAGTTTCAGCTTAAATTTTAACTTGAGGAATCCCTCTTGACAAAGGGAAACTGAAACATTCTGCATCTCTCTGCAGCACTTGCCCTGGTAGAAATCAGTTATACGCCTATCAAGTTAATTTTACATGTCAAACGTTTTTTAAAAGGAAAAAGGATAAAGGCAGTTGTTATTTGCTACAGACAAGTTTAAAACTTTTTAATTCTGTGGAGGAAAAGTTCCTGTGTGTTTCACTGATATTGCCAAGTTGCCTTTTCTCCTTTATATCCAGTATGTTGGTGTTAGGTAGTATCATCTCTAGCATTTAAAAAGTTGACTTAGATTACTTGTTTTATCTTGCTGTTAGCAGCAATTGGCAATGAAGCACACCTGTCAACTAGCACTTAACTGATATATTTAGAGTATTATACTCACTTTCAGTATTGAAAGTATTGAAGATGTTTACACTTCAGTAGTATAAACATCATTAGCAGTAACTTTTGTCCACAAGACCAAAATAAAATATCAGTAGAAAAGGACAAACTTCTCATTTCTTTCTGTAATTTTTTTTAATGTTTCTCTGAAATGTAGTCTACTTAACAGGTTTTTATTAAACTGTATGTTGAAAGTATAATAAGCGCAAGGAAATCTGTAGCAGTTATTATTATAGTGTCTAATAAAAATCTTTTGTCAAAGCATTCTGTTAATATACCAAAAAAAGCACTGACACAACCCCTGCTGTTAATACAGACTTCAAACAATGCAGGTTATGTTTGTCAGTTCTTAAAATGCATCTGGACAACTCTGTATTCCCATTAGCTGTGTATTCTATTACTGTTTGTCTTTTCACTCTGTGGTAAAGTTTCGATTTTACATTATTATTGGATAATTTTCAGCACTACCTAAAATATAGTCATACAGCAGCTTGAGAAACAATTTGGCTCTCTAGTTATTTTGTTTCAATAAAACATTTATTCTTTTCATATATTCTGTCATTAAAGAATTCCTGCTTTATTTTACTTTTGAAAATTATATATAGTAAAATAAGTTTCAGTAAGTTTCGCTTTATCTTATACCATGTGGCTACCTAAATATAGCTATTGAAAAACTTCCCCAAAGCTCATTTTCTATTGTAAAATGGATTTTTAAAAATGAAATTGTATGACACAAATTATATCTTTGGGTTGTTCCCCCACCCTGGGTCTATCCCCTTTCCTTAAATTTTTCATTAGTAAGCAGAAATATAATATGGTTATTTGTCTAACAACACCATGGCTTTTTAAACTAAAAAATAAAATATATCAATGAGTAAACCCTCTAAATTTTGTCTTTTATTTTCTTTAAGTTTTTATGAAGGTAATTAAGGCCATATTAATATAAGTGTAATTTTTATAGTAAAGGCATTGTTTTAAAGTATAAAATTTATGGTAAACTATACTCTTTTAAATGAAGTAGCCCTGATTTATGAAACAAATTTATATGCATTGAAATACAAGTTTGTTGTGCAAAAATTGTAGTTGTATCTGTATCTCAAATTCAATGATATGTGAAAAAATTTAGCTGAGACATATAAAGGAAATTCAGTTATGAATTTGTAGCTTATTAATACATGCGTGCTCAGTTGTGTCCTACTCTTCGTTAACTAAATAATAAAGTTATACTGTGTGAGGCAAAAAGTGTACAAAGTGTGTAGAGTGGATTATATACATATATGTAATTGTAGTATGTAAGTTATATATTTGTGACACATGAGGGTAATGAAATAATTAGTTCTCAATAAGAAATAATAGTAGTGTAAACATCAGGAACTGTGTAGGAAATTACCAAGTTTCTGTTCATGTGTTCTATAAATGTCAGCTGGATAGTTTAATATTTTTGTAAGGCCTTAAATAAATCTGTTGACCTAATCCTCTTGCTAGCATATTCACTGAACTGTACCACAAAAGTAATAATAGCTAAGTAAATTTATGTAACTGAGGATGGCCTGTGAGAAGAAAATTGAATGGGCATTTATTATGTATATGTAAAGAAACTAATGAAATAACTTTTAGGGTTCTTTCATAAAGTTTATTTCCTTATAGGCTAGCATAAATACTGCATTTAAAACTGAATACATTTTATCTTAATAGGTGTGATGTTTTGATATGAAAATCTATAACTTAAACCCTTTTATACTAAAAAATCTTAAGATGTCCAAGTTTATCTATAAATTAACAATACTTAAGTAATTAATCAGTAGTAATTATTAAATACTTCATAGCAATACATCAAATATTGTGGTTCCAGAATAATAAGAATTTAAGCACAAAGTAAAACTTAAATTGACCAAGCTTGCTTGATGTGCTGTTTTGCATTTAGTCATGATTGTTAAAAGAATTAAAAGCAGAGGATTAAAGAAACTTTTTCTTGTCTGAATTCCTGACTTCTTGATCATGAATACTTTTCTCTGTGTAGACTAATTCCTCTTTCTGGATTATTATAAACGAATAATCATTACAAAAGTATATGATTGCCGAGGTTTTTGAAGAATGTTTTGTTACCAATATAAGTTCTAATTTGTCTTTTAAAAATTAATTTGGCTTGACTTAAAATCTTTTTAATCAAATTGACTTTAGAGTTACCAGAAAAATCATGTAGCCTCACAGAACTGTTATTTGTTAGTTAACAAAGTAAGCCTGAATTATTCAGATAAGGACTTGTAAGTATAATTATCATCATTCTTAGTTTTGTTAGCTTATCAATTAAATCATTTCACACATAATTGTGGTATTAATCAGTAATAACATCCAGAGGCTGGTTTTGTTTTAATTTTGAGTGCAAATATTTTTCCAGAAATTGTTTTCCAAGTTATTAATTTTTTAATTTTTGATTGAAATATAGTTGATTTACAATGTTGTGTTAGTTTCTGCTGTACAGCAAAGTGAATCGGTATACGTATACATACATCTGCTCTTTTTTGGAATTCCTTCCCATTTAGGTCACCACAGAGCACTGAGTAGAGTTCCCTGTGCTGTACAGTAGGTTCTCATTAATTATCTGTACAGATATCAATCCCAGTCTCCCAGTTCATCCCACCTCCCTGTTTCCCCCTTGGTATTCATACATTTACTCTCTACATCTGTGTCTATTTCTACTCTGCCGATAAGTTCATCTTGTTAGGTAAAAGATGACCAGGACACCAAAAGAGTGTCTAACAGGCTTTAATGGCGAAGCGCTCCTGGGCAGGGTTCCCGGACCCGAACGGGGCAGGTGGAGGAAGTCCGCTCGCCTGGATCCTGTTAGAAGTTTGTTTATATATGCACGTTGCGAGGGATGGCCAGGTTAATGGATGGGGGTTTGGATAGGTTGCTGGGCCGAGGTGTCGAGAGCTCATAGGTCCTTCTATGTGGCTGGGTGGGGTGGCTTTAGCTGGTGAAGTGTGCAGTTATTGGTCCCCGGGATCCGGGATCCGGGAGGCTCCCTCCGTTAGGGGGTAGGGACTTCCCCCGCCAGCGGGTAGAGGAAGGGCAGCTCAACATGGCAACCGGCGAAGTGTGCTGTCATTGGTCCCCAGGATCTGGGAGGATCTTTCCGTTAGGGACCTTCTCGCCAGTGGGAGGGAGAGGAGGGGCGGCCCATCATGGCCCCCGGGGTCGGACCTTACATTCTGACCCTTTTGATAGGATAAGGGGCACTGTTATCGTTTCTGGCTACTTCCTGCTGAACTGGGGGCATCGGTGGGGCTGAGGGTCGTGGCTGGATCCCGGTGACCTTTAGGGGGCCTCAGGCTCTCTGGACGGGAGTTTGGAGTATGTGGCCACCATCAACATCTGTCCAGTAGCCGTCTGGGTCAGCTCCCTGACCCTCTGGAGGATGATCTGAGAAACACAAAGTCCAATCAACAGGATGAGGAGCAAGGCTGTGAGGGGTCCGAGAAGTGGGAGAAGCCATTTTGCCCAAGATGACTTCCACTATCCGGAAAAGCAGGAACCGCCCGACTTGGCCTGTCTAAGTCTGATGCTTTCTCTCAGCTCTTGGACCTTATTCTGAACTATCCCCGAGGCATTAATGAAAAAAACAACAATCTTCCCTTAGGAACTGACAGGTTCCCCCTTTTTCAGCTGTTAGCAGGTCTAGGGCCCTTCGATTTTGGAGAGCCACTGCTGCCAGAGAGGCTATTTGGGTCTGTAATGCCATTAGGGAGTCTGCCACCTTGTCTAGGTCTCGACTGAGGTCAGTGGACAGCTTATAGCAAAAGTGCGTGGCTGATCCCAATCCTCCTGCCCCCAGTCCTAAGGCTGTGAATAAACCTTCTCCAAGGAGCAGGGGAGCTGCAGCTAATGCCCTCTTTTGGCGGTGGGTTGGTTGGATCTGGTCTTCCATCGCCTGTGGTGTCAAATGGTCAGATAGGGCGTAAGGAAGACCGGGGTGCAAGGCTGAGTCCAGTTGGATGGAAAACATTGTAATAAGGTGGTTTGATTACAGAGAAAGAATATCCTGGGTTTTCCACATATTGGAGGGTTTGGGGATAGGGGTCCTCGTCTTGAGCCATCACAGGCCACTGGTTAATGAGATGTTGTTGGCCAGAACGCAAGAGATATTGGCTGGTAGATATAGTACCTTGGTGGTCAAGGGCCCCATTGGCCAGGTTACTTTTGTGGCATTTCGAGTGAGATTTTGGGCCTCTACCCATTTGCTGGGAATCGGTTGGGCAAGGAATGGTGGTCGGGGTCTCAAGGGAAGACAGAGCCAACATGAGAGGTTTGGTGAGGTTTCAGTCAGGATCTGATAGGTGTCACTGTTGCTGGTGAAAATTTGGGATGAAAAATCTAAGGGTTTGAGCACCTGATGAACTTGGTCTGGGAGTTTGTTGGGCTCATGGTGTGGATCAGAGGCTTCAGTTGCTAACTTTATGAGGTCCTGTTGGACCTTATGTTGGGTTTGTTTTCGCCTCTTCTCTTGGGCCCCCTTCCCGTCTGTCATTCCATAGTGAGTCTGCATGGTAAAACAGAGATCTTTGCCTCCAGCTTTATGGCAGGTAGAGACTCAACTTGATTTGGCTGTCCCAAGGCTCTTGGCCGTCCAATACCATTTACCTCTATGAAAGCATGGCTGGGCAGGTGGAGCATAACAGTATCGGTGGACATAAGTGTAGGCTGTGAACCCAGTTTTTTGTGGTCTCGTTTGGTATAGCCCCGGGGGCAGGGCGTAGGTTGTCCCATCCGTGTTATCATGGCTAGGAGGAATAGTGACAAGAGCATGTTTAGCTATGATATTAGGAGGAGAGTGATAAAGGAGAAAAAAATCAATTTGAGCTTTTGTGAAAAGGAGGAAGGTCTCCTGTTCAGTGCAGATCAGAAATTGCCTGGATGAAAGAGTCACAGTCAATAATCGGGGTAGCCAGCCAGAGGTCTTGTAGTAGGGTCAAGATAAAGTCTTCAAGGCAGGCTAGAAACATATGGCCAGGTCAGGCCGTTCTAAAGGAATAGCACCCCAGGAGTATGAACAGATGATAAGGTAAGTAAGGGCCAGTGAAAGTCAGAGTGTGGGCGGCCAGTCCTGGGGGGAGCCGTGACAGCCAGTCCAATGGCAAAGAATATAGCCAAAGTTGTGACTGGCAACAGCCACAGCGGATGAGGCCAGGCAAGCATTGGACAGGGCATGTCACTCACTGGCAGGAGGCAGGGGTGTCTTAGTAATGGTGAATTGCTGGAGCTGAGCGTTGCTAAGGTCTGACAGGAATTTGGAAGCCAGGAGGTCGGCCAGGTGGTGTGGTGAGAATATAGTTAGGGGTTGATCTAGAATTAGTTTTTTTTTTTTTTTTTTTTTTTTTGCATTTGCGTATAGAGAAGCTGCTGCTGCCAGGGCACGTAGGCAGGGGAACCATCCCCGGGCGGTGGGGTCTAACTGGAGATAAATGCCACTGGCAGCATTTCAGAGCCCACAGGCTGTATGAGGGCTCCAAAGGCTATGCCCCCTTTTTCATCAGTATACAGGTGATAGGGGAGATTGGGATTGGGCAGGAAGAATGGGGAAGAGGACAGCAAAGCTGAGCGGAGGTTGTAGAAAGCCTTTTTGACCTCTGTTTCTGAAGAGAGCGGTCCAGTGGGGGTGTCTTGCAGCTGTGTAGTGGGGTTTAGCCAGTGAAGCATAGTTGGGGACCCAGTGCTGGAAGAATCCTGTTAACCCCAAAAAGGACAAGATTTGTTCTCCAGTGGAAGGGGGCAGAGGTCTCGGAGAAGGCTGAGCCTGTCAGTAGTTAGAGCCTTGGTTGTTGGGGTAATCTTTAGACCTAGGTAAGTCACAGAGGTCTGGGTGAGTTGGGCCTTTTGTTGAGATGTTTGGTATCCTTTAGAGCTAAGGAAGTTAAGAAGAATAGTGGTATGTGTCTGAGAGAGAGCTTGTGAGGGGCTGCAGAGCAGAAGGTCATCCACATACTGTAAGAGGACACTAGGGGCCAGAGGGCATGTGGCCAGATCCCGGCCAAAAAATGGGGCCTGTCTCTAAACCCTTGGGGGAGGACTATCTATGTTAGCTGCGAGGACTGTAAGGTTTCTGGGTCGGTCCATGTGAAAGCAAAGAAGAATTGGCAGTCTGGGTGTAAGGGAATAGTGAAAAAGGCATCTTTGAGGTCTATGACAGTAAAGTGAGTCGTACTGCTAGGGATGTCAGAAAGTAAGGTATAGGGATTGGAGACAATCAGATGGGCAGGGATCATGGCCTCGTTTATCAGTCGAAGGTCCTGGACCAGTCGGTAGCCACCAGCAGCTTTCCGTACCGGGAGAATGGGGGTATTGCAGGGCGAGGCTCTGGGGACCAGGAGGCCCTGGCCTAAGAGACAGTCTATGATTGGCTTAAGACCGTGTAGGTGAGTCTGAGAGATGGGGAATTGAGGGTGGGTTGGGAAGTGGGAAGGATCACATAGTTTAATCAGGATGGGTGTGTGATGGGTTGCTACCAGAGGGATTTCAGTGTCTCAGATGGTAGGTTCGACAATTGGAGCCTCAGGGAAGCAGAGGAGGAGTAGGGGCAAGGTGAGAGATTGGGAAAATGAGAGAGGTAGGTGAATGGTGGCCCTAAGCTTAGCTAAAATGTCTCGCCCCAGCAGGGGAGTGGGGCATGAAGGGATTATCAGAAAAGTGTGCGAACAGGAAGTGGTCAAGCTGTGGCCCAGTCTGCAAGGGTCATGAAGATGTGCCATCTATACCCACCACCGAGACCTAGGAAGGATGCAAGGTGTCCCCGAAGGAGGGAAGGACCAAGTAAGCAGCCCCTGTAGCCATCAAGAAATTGATAGACTTACCTGCCACTTGAAGCATTACCCTGGGCTCGGCTTGGGTCATGGGGGTCCCTGAGTTTGGGCGCCATCAATCTTCACCAAAGGAGAGACGTTCCAAGGTGGGGTGTGGGGAGGAAATGTCCTTTTGGGAGCTCAGACCCCAGCCCAGTAAGGCCGGGGCCTGAGTCGCCTGGGGGCAATCATTTGCCCAATGTCCTGGCTATTTGTAACGAGGGCAGGGCTTTTTCAGGAACCAGGGGTTTGGGCATTGGTGGGCTCAGTGGCCCTCATGACCGCATTTGAAGCAGGCTCCTGGCGGTGGCTTCTGGGACCCACCCTCTGTCCTGTGGCCGGCTGCAGGGCTGCTACCAGTGTCTGGGTGTGTTTCTCAAGGAGGTTAGCCTGGAGTTCGGCTTTTTGTTTAAGCCTTGCCTTGCGGCTGGCTTTGGTGGCTTCTCAGGCGTTATAAACCTTAAAGGCCATTTTTACCAGGGTCGGAGCGGGGTCTGAGGCCCATCCTCAGCCTTGGAGAGTTTTTTTCTGACGTCTGAAGCTGATTGGGATATAAAACGGTTGGCTAGGGTAGTAACCCCCGCCGGAGAATCTGGGGCAATCCGGGGATAGGTGGTGAGAGCCTCTGTCAGCCTGTTAAGAAAGGCTGCTGGGTTTTCATCAGGGCCCTGGGTCACTTCTCTAGTTTAAGTAGGTTTACTGCCTTAAGGGAGGTGGTCTCCATTCCCTCCAATAGGCATTCTATCATGTACTGAATGTTGGCTCCACCTCTCTGTCCCTCCTGACAGTCTCAGTCTGGGTCTACGTCGGAAATAGCAGCCGCTCCAGGTGGCCGGGCTGGGTCTGCTACCACTCTTGCTGTGGCCCAAATGGCCTTTCTTTTTTCTGGGGTAGTAGTGGACCCCAGGATGACAAATACATCTTGCCAGGTGAGGGCATAAGACAGCTGGGTAAAGTTTTTGATGTAGTTAGAGGGGTTGGCCGAGTAGGAGCCTAGCCGTTGTTAAATATGGGCAAGATGTTGGAGTAAAAAGGGTACATGGACCTGGGTGAGACCCTCTGGGCCGGCCACCTGGTGGAGAGGAAGCAGGGGAGCTGGTGGCAGATTGGGAGCAGTCTGCGACCTTGTGTGTGAGCTGACTGGTGAGTGAGAAGGGGGGTGGGGCATGGAGGAAGGGGTGGATATTGAGGTGGAGCCATGGGAGCGGCGGGAGGCATAGTCACGGGAGAGTTGGGCTGTGAGAACAGTGGAGGGAAGACGTGGGGGCGTGGGGTGGATGGAGAGATGGAGCCATGGGAGTGGCGGGAGGCATAGTCACGGGAGAGTTGGGCTATGAGAACAGTGGAGGGGAGACGTTGGGTGGGGAGGAGTGGATGGAGGGACGGAGCCAAGGGAGCGGCGGGAGGCATAGTCACAGGAGAGTTGGATATGGAGGGAGTGGGTGAGGGCGATAGAGGAGAGGTTGGTGTGGGGGAGGTTGGTGAAGCCAGGCATGAAGGGAGGGGTGGATATAAAGGTGGCTTTGTCACAGGAGGGCTGGGCTATGAGGGTGGTGGAGGAGGGGAAGACATGGGAGAAGTTGGCAAGGGTGACAGAAGAATTTCAGAAGGGGAACAGTGGGTATATAGGATGGGATGGGAGCGCAACAGCCAGAAAGCCCGTACGTAGGGTACCTCAGACCATTTTCCCGTCTTCTGGCAGTAATTATCTAAGTCACAGAGGATGTTTAAATCGAAAGTTCCAGTTGGCGGTCATTGTGAGCCATTATCTAAAGAATATTGGGGCCATGCCTCAGAACAAAGGAAGGTTAAGCGTTTGGAACGAATTTCTCCAGAGATATGTAGAGTTCTGAGGTTTGCAAGTAAACATTCTAGTGGTGTAGACCAGGGCTGGTCGGGCTTGGAGGGAGCTGCCCCCGTGGCGACTATGAAACGAAGGTCCTGGACCAGTCCTTAACAGGACTGGGAGTAGTCCCATCAGTTGTCCCCGAACGGGCGTCAACCCAGCTAGGAGAAGGCCACCCAGCCAAGATGGACGTCTCCAAATTGACAGGCGGCAAGGAAGCAAGCCTGGCTTGCGGAGGAGGGGTCTGGATGCCGCCGCGATTTACCGAACTGGGACACCCTAGGCCTAATCACCACGGAAGCAAAACCCCCAGAGCCCGACTGATGGAACTTACCCTGTATCCTGCCAGTAGGTTGAATGGTCCCGGAGGGGTGACTGGGACCTGGTCCGGCGCGGGCCAGACCCAAGGGGGCCACAAATCCCGCTTGTCGCGGGATGGGCCCTCGCCTCGGGCCCCACGTTGGGCGCCAAATGTTAGGTAAAAGACGACCAGGACACCAAAAGAGTGTCTAACAGGCTTTAATGGCGAAGTGGAAGCGCTCCCAGGCGGGGTTCCCGGACCCAAATGGGGCAGGTCGAGGAAGTCCGGGCGCCTGGACCGTGTTAGAGGTTTGTTTATATATGCCCGTTGCAAGGGATGGCCAGGTTAATGGGCGAGGATTTGGATAGGTTGCTGGGCCGAGGTGTCGCGAGCTGTTAGGTCGTTCTACGTGGCTGGGGTGGGGCGACTTTAGTCGGCAAAGTGTTCTGTTATTGGTCCCCGGGATCCGGGAGGCTCCCTCCGTTAGGGGGTAGGGACTTCCTCCGCTGGCGGGGGAGAGGAGGGGCGGCTCAACATGGCAACCGGCGAAGTGTGCTGTCATTGGTCCCCAGGATCTGGGAGGATCCTTCCGTTAGGGACCTTCTCACCGGTGGGAGGGAGAGGAGGGGAGGGAGAGGAGGGGTGGCCCATCATGGCCCCCGGGGTCCGACCTTACACATCTGTACCATTTTTCTATGTGGCTTAGATTCCACTTATAAGCAGTATTATTTGATATTTGTTTTTCTCTTTCTGACTGACTTGACTCTGTATGACAGTCTCTAGGTCCATCCACTTCTCAGCACAATCTGTTTCTTTTATATGGCTGAGTAATAGTCCATTGGGCTTCCCAGGTGGCTCAGTGGTAGAGAATCTACCTGCCAATGCAGGAGACACAGGTTTGACCCCCCGAGTTAGGAAGATCCTCTGGAGGAGGAAATAGCCACCCACTCTAGTATTCTTGTCTGGGAAAGCCCATAAACAGAAGTAGCCTACCGGGCTATGGTCCATGGGGTTGCAAAAGAGTTGGACACCACTTAGCTACTAAACAACAAATATTCCGATATTGGGGTACCTGTATCTTTTGGAATTATGGTTTCCTCCAGATATATGCCTAGGAGTGGGATTGTTGGGTCATATGGTAGTTCTATTTTTAGTGTTTTAAGGAACCAGAGATCAAATTGCCAACATCCGCTGGATCATGGAAAAAGCAAGAGAGTTCCAGAAAAACATCTACTTCTGCTTTATTGACTATGCCAAAGCCTTTGACTGTGTGAATCACAATAAACTATGGAAAATTCTGAAAGAGATGGGAATACCAGACCACCTAACCTACCTCTTGAGAAATGTGTATGCAGGTCAGGAAGCAACAGTTAGAACTGGACATGGAACAACAGACTGGTTCCAAATAGGAAAAGGAGTACGTCAAGGCTGTATATTGTTTCCCTGCTTATTTAACTTCTATGAGAAACATCATGAGAAATGCTGGAATGGAAGAAACACAAGCTGGAATCAAGATTGCTGGGAGAAATATCAATAACCTCAGATATGCAGATGACACCACCCTTATGGCAGAAAGTGAGGAGCTAAAAAGCCTCTTGATGAAAGAGGAGAGTGAAAAAGTTAGCTTAAAGCTCAACATTCAGAAAATGAAGATCATGGTATCTGGTCCCATCACTTCATGGGAAATAGATGGGGAAAGTGTCAGACATTATTTTTTGGGGCTCCAAAATCACTGCAGATGGTGACTACAGCCATGAAATTAAAAGACGTTTACTCCTTGGAGGAAAAGTTATGACCAACCTAGATAGTATATTCAAAAGCAGAGACATTACTTTGCCAACTAAGGTCCGTCTAGTCAAGGCTATGGTTTTTCTTGTGGTCATGTATGGATGTGAGAGTTGGACTGTGAAGAAGGCTGAGCACCGAAGAATCGATTAGATGGGGAAACAGTGGAAACAGTGTCAGAATTTATTTTTGGGGGGGCTCCAAAATCACTGCAGATGGTGACTGCACCCATGAAACTAAAAGACCCTTACTCTTTGGAAGAAAAGTTATGACCAACGTAGATAGTATATTCAAAAACAGAGACATTACTTTGCCGACTAAGGTCCATCTAGTCAAGGCTATGGTTTTTCTTGTGGTCATGTATGGATGTGAGAGTTGGACTGTGAAGAAGGCTGAGCACCGAAGAATTGATGCTTTTGAACTGTGGTGTTGGAGAAGACTCTTGAGAGTCCCTTGGACTGCAAGGAAATCCAACCAGTCCATTCTGAAGGAGATCAACCCTGGGATTTCTTTGGAAGGAATAATGCTAAAGCTGAAACTCCAGTACTTTGGCCACCTGATGTGAAGAGTTGACTCAGTGGAAAAGATTCTGATGCTGGGAGGGATTTGGGGCAGGAGGAGAAGGGGACGACCGAGGATGAGATGGCTGGATGGCATCACGGACTCGACGGACATGAGTCTGAGTGAACTCCGAGAGATGGTGATGAACAAGGAGGCCTGGCGTGCTGTGATTCATGGTGTCACAAAGAGTTGGACACGACTGAGTGACTGAATTGAACTGAATGTATTCTGGCAATTATTGACATATATACAGATTTCTAAAATCTATATGTCAACACTATGTTAAATATTAAAATATAAAGTTAATGTATTTTTAGTAATCTCTGTCACTTAATATCAATAAAGTTCTTGTTCAGTCACTCAGTCATGTTCGAATCTGTGTGACCCCACAGATTGCAGCACGCCAGGCCTTTCTGACCCTCACCGTCTGAAGGATGTTAAATATCAAAATTTATAGTCAATGTACTTTTAGTAATCTCTGTCACATTATTATCAATAATATATCATGTTTCAATCTTGACAGTAAAATGTTGATTAACATATCAACACTCAAATTATACAGTAATTGTTTATCTTGTCCAGAAATAGAATACAGATTTGAAAATATACTGCAGGCTGGGTACTTCTTCCTTCTTAATACATTATAAAAGTAGGCATTAACAACATCAGAAATCAAAGCCCATTATGCTGGTAGGTATCTAGTTAACTGATTTGCTAACTTATGTCCAGAAAACCTGCACACCAGGTTTATAGTACGTTTACTCATAATCACCCAAAATTAGAAGTAACCAAGATATTCTTCAACAGATGATTGGTGGATGTTGTTTTTTCCCTAAAGTGTAAATTGCTTGATGTAAAGAATTATGATTTTTGTTTTCTGCTTCTCAAAAAGAATGCCTTGTACAGAGTAGATACTTAGCAACTCAACAGTTGCAGTTCATTCACTACTAAATGAATTGCAGTTGCTCATGCAGGATAATGTATTTCTTTATTGTTTTATTTATTCAGTCAGATTTTACTAGTATTGTGTGTGACATACTCTGTGCTAAATGTAAGTGACTTTAAAATAAGTATGACAAAAATTCCCACCTTAAAAAAAATCATAGCCTAGTGTAGAGGCAGATCTATGCTAATAACTGTAAAATATTTTCAGCATTTAGGTTGGAAAAATGCAATGGGCAAGAGGAGCCTGGTGGGCTACAGTCCATAGCGTCCCAAAGAGTCAGAACGACTGAAGCAACTTAGCACAGCACAAGTATGGTTTTAATACAATATCAATGTGGATACATAGAGTGAATAACGCTAGAAACATAAAAACCAAAATGGCACTGTTTTTTAATCTATCAGATATTTTTAGGAAGCAGAAGTTTTCTTATCCCATTTAACTTTCATTTCATTAATAACACAAAATAAAACACCCAAACTACTTAAATATATCTTTGGACAAAAAGAATAATACTCTGTTAGTGACTTCTATGGACAGGATCCACAATGGTGAGTAAAAGAAATCCACAGAAACCTCTGCATCCTTAGCTTAACTCTCTATGTTGCAGATGACTCTCTTGGGGCTGAAATCATTTGTTCTGCTGTTATTTTTTATGGAGCTGCTTGCATAAAAAAAAAAAACCTCCATATGAAGTTGTTTGCTATCATATATCATATAGATTAGGTTGTTCAGATGGTAAAGAATCCACCTGCAATGTGGGAGACCTGGGTTTAGTCCCTGGGTTGGGAAGATCCCCTGGAAGAGGGCATGGCAACCCACTCCAGTTTTGCCTGGAGAATCCTCATGGGCAGAGGAGCATGATGGGTTACAGTCCATGAGGTTGCAAAGAGTCGTCATGACTGAGCAACTAAGCACAGTGCAGAGCAGCACAACTTTTTGACTCTTGTCCTTAGCTGAATGGAAAATGCTGGTTAGTTTTATCTTTCTCATATGCAAGTTCTATTTTTTTCAACAGGCATTTTTATAAATGTTCTTTTTATGGAATCCAGATATTTATACTCTTTTATTATATATATATATACATATATATATAAATACTCTTTTCAAGATGTAGACTTGTGATGAAGACAAGGCCATAGTCTTTCTTTTGAAATAATTCTTTTGCTTACTCTTTTGAGACAAGTAAGCATCTTCTTAAGAGAGGTGGCTTTACTTGTAATTACTTATTTAAAATTTTTTTATTTATTTGTAACTTTTATATTTTAACTTACTAATTATTTCAATCTGTTTTTACAAAATCAAAGTCCTGGACATTGTTCTGTGCTCCAACCTTTCCAATCTCTGAAATCCTATTTTTGAGGCAAATTCTATTAACTCTTTATTAGTTTCTTCCAGAAACTTCCTCTGTATCTCTAAGGAAACTTGCTTAACTTGCTTATTCTTGACTTATGAATTTTAAGACAATCTTATGATTTCTATGTACAACAGCTGAAGATTAAACTATCTACACCACTTGCACATTTTGCAGTAGATTTGTTGTACTGCTGTGCCCAATTTTTACATTAATACCTTGCTTGTTCATACCTTTTGGAAGTTATTACCTCATACTGACTTTGAACTTGACCATAAAGTTTTTATACTGGGACTTTAGCAAAATTGATGCAAAGAGAGGCTTGAAATAGCACTGATCCACCTATACTTCCTCTCTTGGATCACTGCCAACACCAGAGAATGAGCCGTATCTAGCCTGCTGTAGGATGAGAGGCTTTGTGGCTCCAAAACAATTAGTCTGAGCCATTCTTCACCTTCCAGCTCTTACCTGACTGAAGGTGCTTGAGAAAATCTAGAATCACTCCACTAACCTTTGGACTCATAAGATGGATCTATTAAGTTTTAGAGTGAAACTCAGTCTTCACTTTCACTTTTAAAATATAGTTTTATCATATTCTATCTATCTTCTTCCTTTCTCCCCATCTTTTGTTTGGAGGCATCTTACATCATGCTTTAATCTGAAAATATTCTCTAGATGTGATTCATCCTGGAACTTCTAGTTGCCACTCTTCCAGGTTGAATATTCAGCTATTACCCGGAATCTTTGACTTTGTCCTGTCTTGGTTCACTCCCTTATGTTGGAGGGTATATTGTCCAATTCCATTTAAGAAAGTGTGCATGCGATGTACATATTCTGAGTGCTTATAAATCTGATACTATTCTATAGTCAACTCATTAGATATTTTGATTTCCCAAGTGGAAAATTATTTCTCCTGAGAAATTTGAAAGTATTTATCCTAGGTCTTTGAGCATGCAAGTCACTATTTAAGAGTCCATGTTTTAGTGTCTTTCCTTTGTATATGACCTGCACTCTGTTCTCTATAAGTATTTAGAATCGTTTTCTCTGAATGTCTTCATCACATCAAGAAATAATAAAGTGAGCAACAAAATAACAAAGTGGGTTTGTTTAGAAGGATGCTTGAAAACTAGATCTATCCATTGAGAAAAGTGGTACTGGATTTACACTAACACCATAGATTCATAGTAGAAATCAGTTGAGTGGAAGCCCTGAATGAGAAAGGTAAAAATAAAAAAAGTTAGTAAATGAAAATGTAGGAAAATGCTTTTGTGATCTCTGAGTTAAGAACTCTAAAAAAATTTCAAAAGTATGAACTTTTATACCTAAAGGTTAAATTTGCCATTTGGAAGGACAATCTGAACTGTATCTATTTGTATTTCAGTATTAACATTCCTTCATTGACTAAGAATGAAGTCTTGAGATCTCTACTTTAATAAAGTAAATTCTATTTCCACATCATCTATGACATTTGAAGTCTTTGTTTTTTATGTAAATATTTGTTACATTACCTTTTATTTTAAAAGGAAAAAATAATAAACTACTGGCCACCTCATGCGAAGAGTTGACTCACTGGAAAAGACTCTGATGCTGGGAGGGATTGGGGACGGAAGGAGAAGGGGACGACAGAGGATGAGATGGCTGGATGGCATCATGGACTCAGTGGACGTGAGTCTGAGTGAATTCCGAGAGAGGGCGATGAACAGGGAGGCCTGGTGTGCTGTGATTCATGGGGTCACAAAGAGTTGGACACGACTGAGCGACTGAACTGAACTGAACTAGGTCTGTTGAAAAACAGATTTTTTTGTTCACCGAAGTTTATCATAGACAAAATTAAGAGATGACAAACATGAATACAAGACCAGCAATGATTAAAAATGAAAAAAAGACAGAATACTAAGTATCTAAGAAGCTATGCTAGGTCTGTTGAAAAACAGATTTTTTTGTTCACCGAAGTTTATCATAGACAAAATTAAGAGATGACAAACATGAATACAAGACCAGCAATGATTAAAAATGAAAAAAAGACAGAATACTAAGTATCTAAGAAGCTATGCATTCAACAAGAAAAATCAGTAATCTCACTAGTAGAATGGGCAAATGAAATGGAAAAGATAATTAATAAGAAACCCAAAAATCTAATAACCTGATGAAGAGATGACAAAAAATTATTAGTAATCAGGAAAGTTGGACTTTAAAACTGCAGTGTGATATCACTTACAGCTATGGTATTAGATCAGAAACATTAAAAAACTAAATAATGCCAAATGCTGTTAATAATTGGGGATATATTAATAGAAACTGTCATTCTCTGCTAGTGGAAGTAGAGATTGGTATAGCTGTTTTTGAACGAGTCAAAATAAGCACGTTAGACATGACTGAGCAACTTTCACTTCACATCATATACTTAGCACTATGATAAACTGAGAATATAACGATGAATAAGACAAATGACCTTTGGCTCCCTGAAGGTTACATAATAAATTAGTATTTGGGGGGAATGGGAATGAAGGTGGGGCCAGGTATAGAAGAACTTCTTTATTCACAGTGTCATTTAACAAATATTTTCTTTTTTTTTTTTTAATGTAATTGATAAATTTATGTTCTACTCTCAGCATTTAATTATACATTAATGTGCTATTAATTATAGTCACCATGTTATACATTAGATCCACTGGTAACTTTTTCAATCTCTATTTCTCTGTTTGACTTTTTTTTTTCTTTTTTTAAGATTTCACACTTAAGTGATACCATTCAGTATTTGTCTTTCTCTGTTTTAGCGTAATGCTCTCCAGGTGCATCCATGCTGTTGCAAGTGACAGTATTTCCTTCTTTCTCAAGGCTGAATGCCATGCCACTGACTGTATCTACCACATTTTCTCATCCAGTCACTCACTGATGGATACTTAGTTGTTTCTGTACCTTAGCTATTGTGAATAACGCTGCAATGAACATGGGAGGACACATATGTCTTTGAGATGAAGATTTCCTTTTGGTGGGGAGGGGGATGATATATACCCAGAAGTGGAATTCCTGGATCCTATGGTAATTCTATCTTTAATCTCTGGAGGAATATCCTTAATATTCTGTACAGTGGTGATACCAGTCTACATATCTACCAATAGGGTACAAGGGTTCCCTTTTGACCATACCCTCACCAGTATTTGTTAACTCTTATCTTTGATAATAGCTGTTGTAATATATGTGACTTGATAATATTTTTTTTTTCTTATTCTGGTTTTGATTTGTATTTCTGTCATGATTAGTGATGTTGATTTGAGCACCTTTTCATGTCACTGTGGATCTATCTTGTCAGGAAAAGTGTCTATGCAGGTCCTTTGGCCACTTTTTTAATTGAGTAATTTAAATAAGTTTTTGTTACTGAGTTGTGTAAACTCCCTGTATATTTTGGGTGTTAATCCTTACTGCTTACATGATTTGCAAACGTTTTCTCTCATTTCATAAGTTGCCTTTTATTTTGTTGATGGTTCCCTTTGATGAACAGAAGTACTTTAGTTTAATGCTGTTCCACTTCTTTGTTTTTACCTTTGTTGTCTCTGTTTTTGGTGAATAAATAATGTTGCCAAGATCAGTGTCAAAGAGCTTATTCCTTATGTTCTCGTCTAGAAATCTGACCTGTTAAGTTCAAATCTTTCATCCACTTTGAGTTGTGTTTTTGTATTTGAGCTGATGATTTAAGATGCACCACTTTTGGATTTCTCCTGGTGGGTCCCCTGCTGCTGCTGCTGCTGCTAAGTTGCTTCAGTCGTGTCCAACTCTGTGCGACCCCATAGATGGTAGCCCATCAGGCTCCACCATCCCTGGGATTCTCCAGGCAAGAACACTGGAGTGGGTTGCCATTTCCTTCTCCAAAGTATGAAAGGGAAAACTGAAAGTGAAGTTGCTCAGTTGTGTCTGACTCTTAGCGACCCCATGGACTGCAGCCTACCAGGCTCCTCCATCCATGGGATTTTCCAGGCAAGAGTACTGGAGTGGGGTGCCATGTCCCCTAGTGGCTTTTAAATGCTTGACCTGCATGCACATCTTTGTAGCAGTAGGCCTGTAAATGGGACAGACAAAAAGGAAGAAAAGGAGAAAGAGAGAGAGAGCAGAAAAGGCAGGGAGTAAGGCAGCACCTCTCAAATGCAAGGGAAGGAAGAGACTGAAGCGTACCAAGTTCTCCTGTCTGGCTCCCCAAAGATGTTCCTGGGGGGTAGGTTCTTGTCTCTCATTGCAAAAAATAACTCAGAGACCATACAGGGAACTCAGAGACCATACAGGGAGCTCAGGAAAGAAGTAAAGGCTTATCTAAGTGGCCTTAAGGGAAGAGGGGGCAGGCTTAGGTAGGTAGTTGCTCTGAGTTTCTTTCAATGGGGCACAGAGTAAAGGGGCAGAATATTCACTGGGGAGAGAGGGGCTTGGCAGTCTTCCTCCCTGATTGTCATCCCAGCTTCACCTCCCCGAGGAGCACAGGGATTTACATTCTTATTTAGTCTTGGCATCGGTGGTACTTCATATCTGTAAGGCTAATATCATTGTAATGGGGGTATAATGAGCAAAAGGTTACACTTGGAGGCTAGAGACCCCTGCTTTTCCCCACCTTTGTCTGCCTCCAGGACACATCACCCTCAACTGTGTGGTTTGCTGTCAGTCTTGAGGTTACTGCTTTTCTCTGTCCAGGACCCTGGTGCTGACAGGGTGCCTGGTTTCCTGCTGTTTGGCCTGTGCTCCCCTTTCTCTGCTCACATCTCTCTGACTGACTACTTCAACTTTAAGAATTGCTTCTTTGACTGCTGGAGTCCCAGGGAACCATGAATGGAAGCCCCATTGACCTGCAGAGCAGGACACCCTGGGAACCTGGACAGCATCTGCCCAACCTGGAGCACAGAATGAAGTATGAGCTCCTCCCAGGGAGACACTGGCGACTTGCAGGAGGCTGTGGAGAGAGGGCAGCGGAGTGCGTGTTTCTCTGCCTCCCAGGAACATTGCAGGCTGCCCCTAGGTATGTGCTGAGAAGTTTAATCCCAAGGCAGCAGTTTTCAAAGTAAGTACATGGACCCCTTTCAAGGAAAGACTGGGAGATGGGTAATTCTACCTGTTCCCTCTAAACCGAGACCCATAAGTAGAGCCACAGCAAGTGCTTGTATGCCTGTTAACAACCGCCTTTATGTTTCCCACTGTCTTTTGTCAATGGAAGCAAGCCTCATTGGCTTTTAGAACTAGATGTTTCAGGGTCCCATCTCTTGGGTGAGTCTTCAAAGTTGTGGTGCTAAATATAGGTCCCAAACCCTTTGATGCTTAGGGAGAAGCTGGTAGTTGGGAATTCCTTCTTTTTTAAAAAAACATTTTATTTATTTATTTATTTATGGCTGTGCTAGGTCTTTGCTGCTGCTCACGGGCTTTCTCTAGCCACAGCAGGCGGGGGTTCTTCTTTGCTGCGGTGCACGGGCTTCTCATTGCGGGGGCTTCTCCTGGTGCGGAGCATGTGCTCTAGGGCACATGGGGCTCAGGAACTGCAGACGTGGGCACAGCGGTCCCGCCCCCGGGCTCCCAGGCACAGACTCAGTAGGTGCGGGGGCACAGGGTTAGCTGCCCCAGGGCCTGTGGGATCTTCCCTGTCTTCTGCATTGGCAGGCAGTTTCGTATCCACTGTACCCCTGAGTTAGCAGCAGCAGCAGTACCCCCATGGGTGTCCCAGGAATTTCCTCTTGACGGTATGGTTTTGTTCCCAGGGTGGGGCTTGTGGTCAGACTGTGTCTCAGCCTTTCTTCCCCTTTGTGATGCGGGCATTTTTTGACTCCCGTGATGGGTAAAAGCCTCTCCGTTTCTGGATTTCTTACAGAAGCAATAGCTCCATGTGTACCCTGGGTGCACCTGCTGGAGGAGGGGACTTCGGGAGCCTGCTATGTCACCGCCTTTGCTGACCTCTTGACACTTTTATCCTTAGAAAGAAAGGAAACACATCATGAATAATAATAATATGGTCAACCCTTGGACAACACAGGCTTGAACTGCACAAGTCCACTTATATGAGAAATTTAAAAATAAATACATACTACATTACTCCACAATCAACAGTTGGGTGAATCCATGGGTGTGGAACCGTACCAAACCATAAAGTTTATGTGTGGAATTTCATCTACATGGAGGCTGGGCCCCGACCCCTACATTGTTCAAGGTCAACGGTACTACTCACTATTTACTACACATACCAGCCTCTTTGGTATTGTCATTGTACCTGGGTGCTGTATTTTATGACTGAAACAAAGAATGAGAGTGCCACATAATAAAACATGAGGGAAATACACAACCGCTGTGATGTAGCTTGATTTAATTTATATAAATTTATTCCTACACATACATGCACCTGCAAACACAAGTGGTAAGATCGCCTCAAAGAATACAATTGTGAGTTTCTTCAGTAACAGTCATACTATTGATGTAATCCCATTTAATTCATTTTTATGCCTTCAATGCTTATTTTATATTATACATTGAATCATTAGAAAGAATTTCTAGAATGTAGGAAAATTTATAAAGGAATAGAGAACAGATTACATATTTTCCTACCACCCAGATACAAACAGAGGCAGTATTTATGTATTGCCTTCAAATATTTGTTTCACTCAGCAGCGGTTTTGAAAAAACTCCCTTGTGATTGCTCTCTATTCTATTTCCATAAACACTTGTGCAAAACTGGCAAGAGAAGAATAGAGAACATGATCTTGTGAGTCATATTTCTTTTATCCAATTTTTATTTTGAAATGAAATAAGACTTCCTTGTAACATCTCTAATATTAAACAACTTTTTAAAGCAAGTTAGACTGTCTACAAGGCTTTTCATAATATCTATGCCAGGAATTTTGACAATCACTCCTTATTTAAGTTCTTTCAGAAAAATTAATAATAAACAGTAATTTGCAGGAGTGATAGAGGTTAGGGAACACAAAACAGAGAATGAAATTATATTTTTAATGAAATGACTGACAGTAAATTCCATAAAATTCAATAAATACTTATCAAATATTGGAAGAAAGAAAAATCAGTAAAGGAGGAGACACTCTGTATGATGATGGCATTGCATTTTAGTTACCATTGAAGATGGCATTGCATTTTAGTTACCATTGAAGTGGATTTGGGCACAAGTTCAATATTGCCAAAGAAAAGACATTCATGGAATATATTTCACTAGGAGGCCCTTCTCACAAATAGTAACAGGATTTTTCAGGATGCCCTGTGATAAACTGTGGCCTAGAATGTAAAAGCTATCCTTATTACCTTCTAAATATATCTTGATAGAACTTACCCTAAGATATACCCAATGATCTAAATTAGATTCATGGATGCCCGATCCTTAATAATTCATACTCATTCCAGGGAGTATAGCCTATACAGTTGCACAGAGATTCCTGTCGAAGGGCTTAGCACTTTATTTAATGCTCAGCAATTTTCCATCCTGAAATTCTTAATAATTTTTGAACAAGGGGTCAATTTTTAAAGGTCATTAAAAAATAAAAATCTTGTAAGATTGGTCATATATTGCTTTGTTTTACTCTGAGTTAGTATCAAGGAAATGTAATGACATCACATCATGTTCTCCTCAAAAAGAGAGATTCCTTTTCCTTTTCTTTCTTTTCTCACCTCATAAATTCTCTTCATTTCTATGTTTTACTTGCATTGTTTACAGTACATAAAATCTCATTTCATGACATCATGTTTTCATTTGTGTAAGATGTTTCTCATACTAAAGGTATTTTATTGTTACTGAATAATGGAAAATGAAGGGACTATGGGTTCTGAGGATTAGATAGTGTAAGTATATTTTTCTTAATTCTCTAATGAAATGACACGTTTTCAAAGGTATAGTGTTTGGGTCAATTTTATAATGTTGCAGGGCTCTCCATAGGCCCATTGTAGTCTTCTTATTTATAACCTTTCTCTTTTGCACAGCTTCTGTATATATTGAAACAGTGATGGTAGCTTAATCATATTAGGAAACAATTATAGCAATAAAAACTATCCTTAATTTTTTATTTTGATTTGATTATAACATGTAGATCATGCACTTTTGCTAAACAATCTACACAGAGTACATATCTATAGTTTCATAAATTAACCCACCAAATAATGCTCCAATTTCTGTCCTTGCAAGTAATGCCACTTATGCTCATGTGTTTCTGGTTTTTTGGTTGAAGTTTTAATTGTGGTACTATCCTGTCTCTGGGTAATTGTAAAGTACGTGGAGTCTATTCTTCTCACAGGCGTATCTGTCTTTTGGCTCCATTCTGCTCTGCTCCACATAGATCACTAATCTTGACACTGAGTGTCACATTTCTATAAGCAGGTTTTTACAGTTTTATTTATTTAGCTTCTATTTACTCTTCATTGCATTCTCATTATTGGCATTACTAGGATCTAGCAAAACACCAAATAAAAATATTAAATGTTTATTAGTCTGCTAAGACTGCCAAAACAAAATACCACAAGCTGGGTGGTTTAAGCAACAAATATTTATTTTCTAGCATATTGACTAGAGGTCTAAGATCAAAGGAACACAGGCAGTTTTAGTCTTCTAAGGTTTCTCCCCTTAACCTGCAGATGGCTGTCTTCTTGCTGTGTTCTTACAAGACCCTTCCTCTTTGCACATGTCTCTGGTGTTTTTTCCAATTCTTATAAGACACCAGTCATACTGGGTTAGGCCCCACTCTAACACCCTCATTTTAACTTAATCACTTCTTTAAAGACCTTATCTCCATATATGATTACATAATTTAGTTACTGGGGTTTGGACATCAACACATGAGTTTTGGATCTTCCTTGGTGGCTCAGTTGGTAAAGAATCTGCCTGAGACCCAGGTTCAATCTCTGTGAAAGGAAGATTCTCTAGAGAAAGGCCATGACAACCCACTCCAGTATTCTTGCCTGGAAAAATCTGTGGACAGAGGAGTCTGGCAGGCTACAGTCCATGAGGTAGCAAAGAGTCGGACATGGCTAAGAGACTAACACTTTCACTTTTCTACTTTCATATGAATCTTAAGGCGACACCACTCAGCTTATAACAGAATGGAACCTCAGAAGATCAGCAGAGACTTTCCTCATAGCCCAGTGGTTAAGAATCCATCTTGTAGTGCATGGGACTTGGGTGTGACCCCTGGTCAGGGGGCTAGGACCCCACCTGCCATGGGTAAACTAAGCCTGAGCACCATAGCTAGAGAGACTGTGTGCCACAAGGAAAGAGCCACAAGATGCAACTAGGACCCAATGCAGCCAAATAAATAAATATTTTTTATTAAAAAAGGTCAGCAGCTAAAGGTCTAAGCATTTTGAGTCTATGAAATGAAGGCAGGGGTATTGATTTCTATGACTCTCTGGTAGGGGTAAACATATTAGTGCTAAAGTATAATAGTCAAACGTGTTTTAAACATTTAGCTTTTTTTTTACTTTTTATTTTTACTTTATTTTACTTTACAGTACTGTATTGGTTTTGGCATACATTGACATGAATCCATCATGGGTGTACATGAAAACCTTTAGCTTTGAAATTGCCAAAACTTTTGGGCCATTAAAATATGTAGGTACTATAAAATTATAAAGCAAAAGATATGTTTGATCTTTGCAAATTTTCTTAGTTGAGTTCTTACTAAATTACCTCAAGCAGTCTGATTTTTAGGTGATTCAGTTTTACAAGTTAAAATAACAGAGATGTTTAAAATTTTAAAGATATGATACTTTTATTTCCATTTACTTTGACAAAGGTTAATTGGATGTTTACTGTGTGACACTGGGCTGTTCCCTGGTCTATATGGCCTGACATTTTTCTAGACTCTTATCAACCACTAACTGGGAGAATCTATAGGAAATCTGTCCCATTCAAGCCTTTTCAGTTTAGATTGAAGCTACGAAAGCTGGAGAAAGCTCACATTGCAGACATTTATTTTGACATAATATTCCCTTTTGACATGACCTTGCTTTATCTTCCTCTTTGCCTTCCTGAGGAATTCCTCCCCTGACCCCCCAGTCCCACCCTGTGATCAATATCAACCTCCTTGATTCTTCCTTCTCCAAAAAGAGAATCAAATACGATTTCACCTGTGAATTTCAAAATTCATACCCTTTCCTGAAGCAGAACAGTTTAGTGATAAGCATTAATTTACCTCAGTAGTATTTCTGGAATATCAGCTTCTCTCCCCACCTAAATGAGTTATCTACATAGTTCCTTAGAAAGATGAGTTTGCCCTTTGAGGAAACTCAATTTTCTAAATAAGTTGTTAAATTCATATTTAAAAAATACTGTGTCCGTGCGTGCTAAGTCGCTTCAGTCACGTCCAACTCTGTGAGACTCTGTGGACTGTGGCCTGCCAGGCTCTTCTGTCTGTGTCTGTGGGATTCTCAGGCAAGAATACTGCAGTTGGTTACCATCCCCTCCTCCAGGGAACCTTCCCAATCCAGGGATCGAACCCAGGTTTCTTGCTTGGCAGGTGGATTCTTTACCACTGAGCCACCGGGGAAGCCCCAAATTCTGTATCTCTTCATGGGGTCGCAAAGAGTTGGACATGACTGAGCGACTGAACTGGACTGAACTCACTCTATTTATCTGTTTCTACACTCATACTCATCTAAAAATCATTTATCCTATGACCAATGTGTTACCATTATTGTAGTCTTTAAAAAAAATAGTATGATTTCTTTACAGTGTTGTGCTAGTTTTTGCTGTACCATGAAGTGAATCAGCTATGAAAAGTGAAAGTCACTCATTCATGTCCCACTCTTTGCGACCCCATGGACTGTAGCCTGCCAGGCTTCTCTGTCCATGGAATTCTCCAGGCAAGAATATCTGGCGTGCTGCGATTCATGGGGTCGCAAAGAGTCGGACATGACTGAGCGACTGAACTGAACTGATAGGGTAAGGACTGGCTGCAAACTCCCAGAGGAGGGTCTTTCCAAGCCCTATCTGAGGGCAGTGCTCATGCTAGGTTGCTTCAGTCATGTCCAACTCTTCGCAACCCTGTGGACTATAGCCTGTCAAGCTCCTCTGTCCATGAGGTTCTCCAGTCAAGAAAACTGGAGTGGGTTACCATGCCCTTCTTCAGGGCATGTTCCCCACCCAAGGATCAAACCCAGTTTCCTGCATCTCCTACATTGCAGGTGGATTCTTTACCACTGAGCCCCACCTGAGGAACCTGGGTGAATAGCTCCTGAAGCCAAGAAGGACGGGAAGGATGACTGAATGGCTGATGGGGCCAACTTGCATGAAGAGCTGCCAGGATCAGCTGAAGCTTGAGGAGCTACACAATTGCTGAAAGAAATCTGAGAGCAAAGACCAGGAGTCAGAAATGGATAGATGCCATGGTGTCAACACAGGGGCAGGGCAAGTTTCCAAAGGCAAGAGCCCAGTAGCCCAGCTCAGTTGAAGAGTGCATGGTGAGCACCATCAGGAACAAGATTTAAAACAAAGACTTTATTGATCAGAAAAGGGACCTAATGAGGGTCAAATTGCTTTTACAGTGTAAGACAGGGGGTACCGTTATTTCTAAGGGTCCAAAGGGATCTGTAGCCTAAAAATCTTCCTTTTTATTGTCCTGGTAGTTGAAATTGCTCTCTACTTTGTGACAGAAGGCATTACCCATTTTGGTGGCAGTTTTGTGCAATTATGCTAGAAGCAAAAAATAAAGTTGAAAAAATTAGAGGAAGGTATCATGGAGAAAAGCCTAGAATTCCAGAGTAAGGAGTTTGTCCGTGATTTGGAGGGTAATGGGGAGTCATGGAAAGATTATGAGTAAGGAGGGCGCATGATTGAAGTTCAGTGTTAAGAAAATCAGCAGAAAAGGTAAGAGATACAGCTATTGATATTTTCAACAAGAGGATTTTAAGTTATAGAAAGTCTAAATTGGAGGCAGTTTCATTATTCATTAATGAAGAATAGGTAATCAGTGGCAAGCATTCATTTTTTAAATCTGTATTATCTGACTTGAAATAAGGCTCGATAGTACCATTTTGTGGACCAGTTTTTTTTTTTAATTAGTGGAATATTGCCTTACAAATTTGTGTTGATTTCTGTCATATAACAACACAAATCAGTGATAATTTCCCTTTCCACCTGAGCCTCCCGCATCCTACCCCTATAGGTCATCACAGAGCACCAGGCCAGTGCGTGTTACTTAGCAGCTTCCAACTAACTATTTCACACAATAGTGTATATATGAGAATGCCACTTTCTCAGCGTGTCCCAGCCTCACCTTCCCTTGCTGTGTCCACACGTCCATTCTCTGTTAGGTTCATCAGTACCATTTTTCTAGATTCCTGTCCATTGACAGATGAATGTGTAAAGAAGTTGTGGTTCATTTATATAATGGCATATTACTCAGCTGTAAAAAGGAACAAACCTTAGTCAGTTTTAGTGAGGTGGATGAACCTACAGTCTCTTATACAGAGTAAAGTAAGTCAGAAAGAGGAAAACAAGCATCATACGTGGACCACCTTTTATAATCATCATACACGCCATTTTATTGCTCTGTGTGTATGGCAGGTGGTGGTACCATTGATAAAAAGAGGAATCAGAATTAGCATCTGTAAGTTTCTACAAGCACACTCTGAATGTGGTGGAGGGAGGTTTGTAGACAGAATGTGGACATGTATGCTGCTTATACTTGTTATAATGGTTTAGAATCAGTTATAAACCCATTGGAAATTTTTCTAACCTGAATCAGTTCAGTTCAGTCACTCAGTTGTGTCCAATTCTTTGTGACCCCGTGGACCGCAGCACACCAGGCCTCCCTGTCCATCACCAACTCCCACAGTTTACCCAAACTCATGTCCATTGAGNTATAAACCCATTGGAAATTTTTCTAACCTGAATCAGTTCAGTTCAGTCACTCAGTTGTGTCCAATTCTTTGTGACCCCGTGGACCGCAGCACACCAGGCCTCCCTGTCCATCACCAACTCCCACAGTTTACCCAAACTCATGTCCATTGAGTTGGTGATGCTATCCAACCATGTCATCCTCTGCTGTCCCCTTCTCCTACCGCCTTCAATCTTTCCCAGCATCAGGTTTTTTCATCTTCCTTATATTTTGTCAGAGATGCTGCTGCTGCTGCTAAGTCGCTTCAGTTGTGTCCAACTCTGTGGAACACCATAGACAGCAGCTCACCAGGCTCCCCCGTCCCTGGGATTGTCCAGGCAAGAACACTGGAGTGGGTTGCCATTGCCTTCTCTGTTTGCCATAGATAGACAATGGCAGTTAAGAATAGCACTGACATTCTGTTCTCCAGCTTCTTTCCAAGCTCATCCTATACCTTGTCAACCTTCTAAGCTATTTCAGTTGAGTGTATCATGGACTACTGTCCTTCCACCCTGAAATGTTACTTTCTTCACTATCAGCCTCCTAGTCAGTGCCACATATTACAGCTTATTTGGTATTTATCATCCCATTTGTAGGTACTAAGTTCAGTAGCACTGGGGATAAGCTAGGGGATATGCTTTAGTAACTAATGTTGCGATTATAGTGACATATGATAACAAAGGCTTATTTTGAAAAATGAGTTAGAAAACTCACCACTATTGAGTGCATAATATGTCCGAGGCACGCTGTCATGAACTTTACATGTACTATCTAATTTTAATCTTCACAACATGTTCAGCATTGCCTCCATTTTCTATACAAGAAAAGTGAAGTATAGAGAGACTAATCATTATTCCAGAATGCACACGATACAGTGGTACTTGGATTCAAATCCGGGTCTATCGGACTCCAAAACTTTTGCTCTTTTTTTTGACAACCTGAGGGAAGTTAAAAGTGTCTTTGGCCACAGAATAAAATCAGGCTGTTCTCATTTGTATTGGCCACAGCTGCTGCATGTAAGATATTCTAAAAATCTGATAAATGCTGATTAAATTTCTGATTTCTTTGTTCTTTTATCTTGTGATAACCAAAGGCATGACTCAACATCCACTTTTGAATATCATATTAAAATACTCTTTAAAGTCCTCTTTTGAAAAATTAAGGGACTCATGAAAGCTACTTTGTATCTTCCCCCCCACCCCCCACCCCATCTAAGTGTATGCCTACAAAATGGAAGGAAAAGTAGACTGGCTTTTCATAACATGAAAAGAATCTGAAAAGTGGTAGTGAAATCATAAAATAACACTGCTATTTGGGAAGGTATGGTAGTTGCACAGAAAAAATTGATTTAAAAATTACAATATAAAAATGATATATAAAAGGCTAAATGAGATTGGCAACTAAATTGCAGGAAAAAAATGAAAATGAAATAACCATATCAGTTCTAATTTAGATTTTTCAATCAAGAATTTTACAAAACAGAAAACTTAAATAAAACTTTCTGTGTAAGGGAAATGAGCTGATTGGATGACAGGAAATTAAACGACCAATCAGATGCATTCCATGCACTCAAGATTGTGACTCAAAGTGGTTAATATCTGATGGCTGTTCTTGGGCTCAGATCCAATCAGCTGCTGGTCACACTCTGTCTCTCTGCTGATCACATGTCAGCACCACACTTCCTGCTGAAATTAGCAAAGATACATCTGTGGAAGAAAATATATTTTAGGTGAGGCTGAATTTCAAATGATGTTTTCCAGTCTAGACATGGTTTCAGTTAGCACAAATGTAAAGAAGAGGAAAAAAAATGCTGCATTGTTAACTTGCTCAGAAAGAGACTTTCTTTATTTAAAAGTATAATCAAGCAGTGCTTGTCCATAATTTGCCTAACTTAATTTTAAATTTAAATGAACCTTTCAATATACTTTATTGAAAACATATCATGTCACTACCAGCTGTTTGCTTCCTCTCTGAACTGTTGTATCATTTACTGTGTAAACTGTGTTTGTGGTCCTAGCATACATTGTCTTTAAATAAAACTTGCTGTTTGCACACATCTGTGAAATACACAATTTATAAAATGCTGTCACATCCAAAAACACTTTTTTTTTAGTCCATTCAAATCCTACAAATATATCAATAACCTCATTTTACAGTTGAGAAAGTAGATACTGTGACACTGAACAATCTATCCAAGTTCTTAAAATCAGAAGAGGTGGGACCCTTCTGAAGCAAAATTTGGTCTTTTATTGAAATGACTCTCTTACTGGTATTGATGGTTAACTGAATATCAACCAGGGTTAGCAGCTTTTTGGGCAAACTATGTTTGGTATAATTTTTTTGTAAGCAACTCTTTTAAGGATTTTCTATGCAAATTGGCCACTCAAAAAATCTTTGGTAAGTGATGATGACCAATTCCAAGAGTCTTCTTCCAAAGTAGGCTTAGAAAATCTTAGCTAGCTTTGAGATGCATTTCAGTTGTATTTTAAAATATGGTGAGCTTATTCTCCTCCATAATTTCTTGATATTAAGAGCCCAAATTGTTTTCTTGATTAATCAATCTTCAAACTTCATAAGACAAAAAATAAACAACAGCAACAAAAAAACCCACTCACCTCAGTAACTTTCAAGCAAAAAAAAAGAAAAACACTATTTAAAAAATATACTCATTTTTAAAAACCTCACTAAGAAAAGTAACTATTTACTGCATAGAAACAAAGAGAAGGTTTCAAAACCAAACTTAAATACTCCATTGGACAATTTAATATAAAAAGTGCTCTTTTGTTTCCATGTACCAAAGAATTATGAGGAACTCAGTAATTAACACTGTTGACAACATGGTTTTATTGGAGGCAATTGATTTACAGTTGAAGGGGATACATCTCTATAACAAAGGAAATATAGTTTGAAATCTTTTAGCATAATTTAAAAAGCAATTTCTGCATTCAGAAGGCCTCAAAACTACTCAGCTCCTGAAAAAACTCCACAGCCTCTGTAGAAATAAGACAAAATGTGTTTTCTCTGGGAATGTTCATTTATGTTCAAAGAATTGCCACAACATGAGGCTTAAAGATACAGACTCCATTGTCATCCACAAGTCTACTATCTTTTGAAATAAAATTCACTAAAAGGCAATGAATCGATAGTGCACTATCAAAAATTTCCATTTGTAAACTCATAAAGGTAAATGATGTTTTTCCTCAAAAAATGTCATTTTAAGGGAATATATTTACTTTCCTTCTTTTTTTTTTTTTAATTTTACTTTATTTTACTAGCGACTCAAGTTTGTGCTGACATTAGCATTGGAACGACTGCTGAGAAGAACCTCTGGGCATGGGACAAATGTAGACACGAGAAGAGAGAAGAGTAACTTCCCAGAATGACTCCCAGATGGCCATGGTGGCAGTGAAAGTGATAGGCCTTTTGGGTAAGTAGCTGAATATAATCTATACATGGCTTGGTTCTTATTAATATTTTGTCCTCACAAAAACACTGAAAGGGAACTACAAGTATTTACTTCATTTTATGGAGAGAAAACTAAGGCCTGCCTGGAGAAGTTAATTACGCCACTCAGGTAGTCAGCAGAGTCTAGGCTTGCCTGCTGATCCAGTAAACTTCCCACGGTATAGATTTGTGTCTCATTTCAGGATTAACCTTGAGAAAGTGGATTCAGGAATTCAGACTTGTGGGAACAGTCTATAGCCCCTGTTCCTTTTAGAACACAGATCCCTCTTTGTTTGTGCATTTAACACAATTTTAAAGATCACCCAAGTTCCCTGCCAGTCCAGCAGCTTCCACTGCTGGAGGCATGGGTTCCATCCCTGGTCAGTGAAATAAGATCTTGCGTGCTTCACAGTGCTGCCAAAATAATAATAATAATAAAACATAAAAAAAAATACATACAAAGTACCTATTATACATAGGGCACTGCAGTTATAATGATAGTGAAACAAATGTGGACTCCAAACTCACGGAGCTGACAATCTAGCAGGAAAGAGAAAGAGCAAAGAAATGTTTTCACACACACTTGAAGACATTTGTTTTACGTGTGTTGGTAAGGCTGGAGAGGAACAAGCCTAGTATTTTCAACACAGAGTGACTCAGTGTTAGAAAGCATGAGTCACAATGCACAGAAGAATGGATTCAGAAAGAAAATTCATTTTCCTCATTTCTGTGCGTCCACTTAGTCACTGAAAGTTGTATACTTCATTTATAACCTCTCTAGCCTTTGCTGATGCTCTTTTCCAAGACCAAGACTGCAGTGTTGTTACTCAGCAGTGTTCTTGGGCTTCCTTAACCAATAGAAACTGGTCAGGAACAAGACAAGAAATGTGGTTCAGAGGGAAAGAATCCACCTGCAATGCAGGAGACCCAGGTTCGATCCCTGGGTCAGGAAGTTCCCTTTGAGAAGGGAATGGCTATCCACTCCAGTATTCTTGCCTAGAGAATTCCATGGACAAAGGAACCTGGTGGGCTACAGTCCAAGGGGCTGTGGACATGACTGAGCAACTAGTGCTTTCACTTCACTTTCAGACAAGAAATCCAGGCAGAGTGTTATTGTGGCCCTCCAGCAGCAGTGGGGAGTGAAAACAAGTAAGAGGTTCCCTTACTGGCTCCTAGAGGTGAAGCGAACTGGTTTCCTTCTATGGGGTGAGGGTAGTGTGTAGGTCGAGGATCAGGTCAGAGAGGTGGCTTAGGTGATTCGCCCACCTTTTGGCGGTGTTGAGCACAGTGGTCATGCACAGTACCTGCTTTTGCTCCTGCTCTTCAGAAGTGTCAGTTGGCTTTTGGTCTTTTTGTGTCTTCTTGTCCATCATTTACCCCAACTGTGCAGCATATGCACAGCTATTCTTAGTCCCTTATAGTTTCTTTGTATTTTGCTGCTTGAAGAAACTTTTGGTCAGGTGCAAGCACTGTGGTAAAGGACCCCAGGTCTCAGCCTGTCTCAGTGTGTCTTTTCTTTCAAGGATTGTTCTATATGGATGTGCAAAGAAAATATGCATATATATATATAGGTGTGTGTGTGTTCATTTATGTCACCAAAGGGACAATAATTTCAATTAATATTTTCAATTCAGTTCTGGAGGAAACACTTCATTTCCCTAGAGAAATAGCAATTGGAAAATTACACAACTGATCATTATTGTCAGTGCTCAGGGTGAGAGTTTTATCCTCCTGTAAGTTAGCAATACTAAAGAAATGAGATCAGGAGGAACATCATTGAACTGGGAGGCTGTGAACATGGGAGAAAGTTCTGGTTCTTGCCACCTCATAAACTACAGGGCCAAGGGGAAGTTACTGTTCTTCACTGACCTGAGTTTCCCTCATCTGTGAAATGTGGTAGGACAAGATCTTTAACTGGGGGCTTCCTAGGTGGCTCAGTGGTAAAGAATCCGCCTGCTGATGGAGGAGACACTGGAGATGCCTGTTGGGTCCCTGGATGGGGAAGATCCCCTGGAGAAGGAAATGGCAAACCACTCCAGTTTTCTTGCCTGAAACATCTGTGGACGGAGGAGCCTGGAAGGCTTCATGGGGTTGCAAAGACTCAGTCAGACACTACTGAGCGTGCACACAGTGCAGATCTTTAAATACTCTCATGTCACTTAAATTTTGTGAAACAAATTCAATAAGTGCTAACAAACCAGAATTTGTTTAAAGCTAAGAATGTGACCCATGTATTTAATGGACAGATTATGGGTTTCTGTAGTTATTTTGAATATGTCTTGTATAAATGGAATAGCCATTAGAGAGGAAAGATTTATTTTACATTTGAGTCACTTCATATACAACTGAAAGCAGCTAAGCATTTTTAGAACACTTACATATTTTAGGATCAAAATCATCTGATACCTTTTATCCAGTCAACAAAAAGCCATAGTGTAGTTGGCAATTGGATGTTCAAAAGCAATGATGAGGTTTCTTTTCAGAGCTAAAGAGATCTGAAGATCATCTAGTGCATGACTGTGATGGGGAGACCCTTTTTTGGCTATGTTTCCCAAGGTTTTCATGCAAAACTCTGAAAATTAGCTTGCACAGATACTTTGTGACATTTCTATAGACTAATAGCAATTTGGGTTAAAGTATGTGGGGTAAGCTAGGAGAAGCATATTAGCATGCAGTATTAATATGAGCTCCCCTTTCCCTTTGGTGACATAAATGAACAATTTGCAGGCAGATTATTACCTATCCAGGTTAAGAATTTTCCATTCTTTTTTTCTTTAACTCCTTTAAAAAAAATTGATGTCTAGCTGGGAACAATTAAGCGAAATTAGCACATATGGCATAGTGGCATAAGTCAAGAAGTTTTAACATTTTTATTTAACTTAATAAGCATATTTAATGCCTTACAGTTTTGAAAGTTTAGCCAGAGCTTAAATTAGGTCAGATTTTATTCTTTTATTTTATGCTTTCCTTCTCTCTTTCTCTCTTCCTTAGTGTGTGTGAGATTAAAAAAAAAAAAAAGGAACATTTATTTTTATAAAGCCCCATAAAAGCTTTTATGGAAATCCCTCGCATTAAAAACAAGAAAGACACATCATCATAAAAAGTAAATACCAGCAAATAAATTATATATGATAGACACATAAGACTGAGAAACAGAAAAAAAAAATTGATAGCCACATCATATTAAATAGTGGTTGTAGCACCCACTGAAAATTTCTGAATCAAATAAACTTTGGTAATGACTTCACAATATACAACAAATTCTGAGAAACTTCTCATAACCAAATGTTCTGTTTCATTTCAGCTAAAGATCAATATAGCATTTGCTTTCCCAATTAAATTTTGTGTATTTGAGCTATTGGATCTCTTATAAAATGTGGAAATAATTCAAATAAGCTAACTAAATTTAAAGATTTTTATTGGTTATAGTGTTAGCATCTATTCTGATTAGAAAACTAGGCATTTTTTAATGTCACTAGATTTTTCATTTATTTATTTTTCAATATATCACATTGAAATACATATTTCAATGTTATATTTCATTGTATATTATTTATTAAGTGCATATATAATAAATGTGCATATTATATATGTGTTTACTGTTTTTAGAGCCAAAAGGATTTTTTTTTTAATTTTTTTAAAATTTTATTTTCTTTTTGTATTTATTTATTTAACCCTAATTTTATTTTGCACTTTTCCTCTTAAGTTCCTGCTTTGTATTTTCGTTAGATTTTATTTCAGGACTACAATAAGAACTTGTTTAACTACGTGAACACCACCTGAATGTCCCATAGGTACTTAGATTCAGCCCGTCCAAACCAAACTCACTCCCTTTCCCATCAAGTTGCCTTCAAGATCTCTTACTTGCTATTAGTTATTGATGACACCACATCAGAAGCTTCCACTTACCCCTGGCTGCTCCCTGTCTCTCAATCCCAGATCCAATGATAACTGAATCCTATCAATTTTTGCAGAGAAATCTCTCTGAAGTTTAAGCCTCTTGCTTTTCATTTCCATGGTCACAGCTGTAGTCCAGGTGAATCAGAAGTAGCTTTCATTTCACCATTTATGAGCCATGTGACAAGTTAACCTCAGTAAGCTTTAGTTTTCTCAAAATAGGTAGAGAGTGAACTTACCTCTGAGTGTGGATGAGAGACCAATTGAGGTAATGAATATAAAGGATTGCACAGACTTCTAACATGCAGTCAGTTGAATCTTAGGTGAAGGATGAAGAGAAGGTTTTGTCCCAACAGACAGGTTAAAAAAAAGCCTTGGAAACTTGAAGCAGTGGAGCCTATCTAGGAGCCAGCATCAAGAAGTTTTCTATATACCTTCAGTTCAGCTCAGTCAGTTCAGTTCAGTCACTTTTTTTTCCAAGGAGTAAGCGTCTTTTAATTTCATGGCTGCAGTCACCATCTGCAGTGATTTTGGAGCCCAAAAAAATAAAGTCTGACACTGTTTACATTGTTTCCCCATCTATTTCCCATGGAGTGATGGGACCAGATGCCATGATCTTCATTTTCTGAATGTTGAGCTTTAAGCCAACTTTTTCAATCTCCTCTTTCACTTTCATCAAGAGGCTTTTTAGCTCCTCTTCACTTTCTGCCATAAGGGTGGTGTCATCTACATATCTGAGGTTATTCATATTTCTCCCAGCAATCTTGATTCCAGCTTGTGTTTCTTCCAGTCCAGCATTTCTCATGATGTACTCTGCATAGAAGTTAAATAAGCAGGGTGACAATATACAGCCTTGATGTACTCCTTTTCCTATTTGGAACCAGTCTGTTGTTCCATGTCCAGTTCTAACTGTTGCTTCCTGACCTGCATACAGATTTCTCAAGAGGCAGGTTAGGTGGTCTGGTATTCCCATCTCTTTCAGAATTTTCCACAGTGTATTGTGATCCACACAGTGAAAGGCTTTGGCACAGTCAATAAAGCAGAAATAGATGTTTTTCTGGAACTTCCTTGCTTTTTCCATGATCCAGCAGATGTTGGCAATTTGATCTCTGGTTCCTCTGCCTGTTCTAAAACCAGCTTGAATATCAGGGAGTTCACGGTTCATGTGTTGATGAAGCCTGGCTTGGAGAATTTTGAGCATTACTTTACTAGCATGTGAGATGAGTGCAATTGTGTGGTAGTTTGAGATGTGTATAAGAGACAGGTTTGCTTCCTGACCTGCATACCGATTTCTCAAGAGGCAGGTTAGGTGGTCTGGTATTCCCATCTCTTGAAAACCTATGCTATCAAAGCATAAACTGAATTCAACCAAATACTTTTTAAAAAGAGAATTATGTCATTATGTCTAAGATTGATTACAGAGTGAGAAGTTATACAAAGAAACTGAGCTTACATTAGACAAAAATTTTGAAGGGCATAAACTACAAAAATAAATTATTTCACATACAAAACCATATTTGGAATTATACAACAGAGCTTATTTTCACTTGCTATATTACATTTCAGAGAGAAAATTTTCACAAGTATTGCTTCTTTGATTCTTATATTCTTTTCAGATTCACAAGTGCACATACTCTCAAAAAATCTGCTTCCAGTCTCATCTAAAATTCTAATGTTGCTTGAAATAAAGTGGAAAAAATAGGGTAGCAGAACAACTCTGTGTTCACTCTTTAACTCGTGCTTTAAAGTCCATTGGAGAGCTAGTTGCTACATATTGTAATAGACAGGTTTTGCTTCAGAGGCTGATTACTTTTATTGATTAACACTACAGTTGATTTACTAGCTTTTGCCTGCCTAGAGAACACTTGATTCTTTGAGGAAGGTGAAGCTTGTTGAAAAACACTTGCCAAATTGTGTCTGTTAGAGCAGAACAGAGAGGAAGTTGCTTCTCTTCTAGTTGAGTAAGACTGAATGAGCAGCCACATGGACAAATACAATTTTCTGCTCTGGAAACACGGACTACAAGCAAAATATTAAACACTGTGTAATTATAAAAGAAAAATTTCAATAGTGATGCTTACAGAATCCAAAAGAAAAATCCATATACAAAAAAAACCTAGTAAAATAAATTTTGCAGATTTTTTTTCTGATTTTCTTTATATTCCTACATATTTTTCAGACTGTCTACTTAAAAAGAATTATGTACTATAGTCCACCAGGCTCCTCTGTCCATGGGATTCTCCAAGCAATAATACTGGAATGGGATGTCATGCACTTCTCCAGGGCATCTTCCCAACCCAGGGATCAAACCCACATCCCTTATGTCTCCCATATTGGCAAGCAGGTGCTTTTCCACTAGTCTTGCTACATTTGCTACATCACATTTCAAAGAAAAAATTTTCACAAGTATTGCTTGTTTTATTCTTTGTATATTATTTTCAAATTCACATGTACACGTACTCTCAAAGAATCTGCTTCTAGTCTCATCTAAAATTCTAATGTTGCTTGGGAACAACCTGGGATGCCCATGTATAAAGACGTGCTTAGTCACTCAGTCGTGTCCAGTTCTTTGCGGCCCCATGGACTGTAGCCTGCCAGGCTCCTCTGTCCACGGGGATTTCCAGGCAAGAATACTGGAGTGGGTTGCCATGCCCTCCTCCAGGGGATCTTCCCAACCCAGTGATTGAACCCAGGTCTCCTGATAATGGGACCAAAAAAACTGTTTTAATTCAAATTTATTTTTAAATCAAAAATTCAACTCTAATTACTATTTATAGTCCTTACCTGGTGGCTCAGACAGTAAAGAGTCTGCCTGCAATGCAGGTGAACTGGGTTCAATCCCTGGGTTGGGAAGATCCTCTTGAGAAAGGAATACTATCCACTCCAGTATTCTTGCCTGGAGAATACTATGGGCAAAGGAGCCTGGCAGGCTACAGTCGATGGGGTCACAAAGATATTCTTTACATTATTACATATTTTTTAGAATATCTATTTAGAAAGAATTATGTATAAACGTAATGGCATCCAAAAAGTTCTGTTTCATTCTAATACAAGTTTTCAACTCTGTAGTTACTATTGAAAAAATCCAATGTCTGACTTTAAAATCATTTCAGAAAAGCATATAAATTGAGTTTAAGAAAAACTAGAGTAATGTGGACAAGGTTATAAAGTCAATAAGAAGCACAGACAGAACTCCTGACACCCATGTAGTGCTAACTCCAACTCAATGGATCAGCTTTACAAGTAAAGGCATGTCAGTATCAACAACCAACAGTGTCAATAGTTAGTGGATTAAAGTGTACACTAGTGTATATTTTTTCTGTTCTATTAGATAGTGATGATCTATCTAATTGCATTTGGGACAATTATAACCCCTAAATAGTTTAACAATATAAAACTGTTACAAGCATAGTTAAATATCCAAGTACAAACAAAAAGAAAAACACTTTTCAGTGTGCCTCAACATTGAGGAGAAAATGACTAACTGAATTTATAATGAAAGGAAATCGAGGAAGACAATGATCCAAATTATTTGAAATGTAAAATCTTGATGAATTATTGATAAAGAATCTAGAAAAAAAATACCAAGATCTCTCTCATCAGTCTTTAAATATAATTATAAAAAAGGAAGAATCCACAAAACAAACTAATATATATATACATATATATATATATTCACAATATTAAGAAAATTATAAGTACACTATAATATTGTGAACCTTAAAGATGAAGCAGCAAGAAAATTTCCATTTCTAGGTGTGTATGACTGTCTTATAGGACAGGAACTAGACAGTGTGTTAAAAAGCAGAGACATTACTTTGCCTACAAAAGTCCACATAGTTAAAGCTATGGTTTTAAAAGTAGTCATGTACAGCTCTGAGAGTTGGACAATGAAAAAAGGCTGAGCACCCAAGAACTGATGCCTTCAAACTGTGGTGCTGGACTAGACTCTGGGGAGAAAACTCTTGAGAATCCCTTGGACAGCAAGGAGATCAGACCAGTCCATCCTAAACGATATCAACCCTGAATATTCATTGAAAGGACTGATACTGAAGCTCCAATACTTTGGCCACCTGATTCAAAGAGATGACTCACTGGAAAAGATCCTGATGATGGGAAAGATTGAAGGCGGGAGAAGGGGATGACAGAGAATGAGATGGTTGGATCTGACTCAATGGACTTGAGTGTGAGCAAACTCTGGGAGATGGTGAAGGACAGGGAAGCCTGGAGTGCTCCAGTCCAAGGGGTCACAAAGAGTCAGACAGAGTGAGTAAACAACAACTCTTATGCTATAAAAGAAAACAGCTTGATGCAATTTAAGTGGAATTAGATTTTGCTATCCAGTGAGGAGGAGGAAAAAGCAAGAGAGTTCCAGAAAAACATCTATTTCTGCTTTATTGACTATGCCTTTTGGTAATGACTTCACAATATACAACAAATTCTGAGAAACTTCTCATAACCAAATGTTCTGTTTCATTTCAGCTAAAGATCAATATAGCATTTGCTTTCCCAATTAAATTTTGTGTATTTGAGCTATTGGATCTCTTATAAAATGTGGAAATAATTCAAATAAGCTAACTAAATTTAAAGATTTTTATTGGTTATAGTGTTAGCATCTATTCTGATTAGAAAACTAGGCATTTTTTAATGTCACTAGATTTTTCATTTATTTATTTTTCAATATATCACATTGAAATACATATTTCAATGTTATATTTCATTGTATATTATTTATTAAGTGCATATATAATAAATGTGCATATTATATATGTGTTTACTGTTTTTAGAGCCAAAAGGATTTTTTTTTTAATTTTTTTAAAATTTTATTTTCTTTTTGTATTTATTTATTTAACCCTAATTTTATTTTGCACTTTTCCTCTTAAGTTCCTGCTTTGTATTTTCGTTAGATTTTATTTCAGGACTACAATAAGAACTTGTTTAACTACGTGAACACCACCTGAATGTCCCATAGGTACTTAGATTCAGCCCGTCCAAACCAAACTCACTCCCTTTCCCATCAAGTTGCCTTCAAGATCTCTTACTTGCTATTAGTTATTGATGACACCACATCAGAAGCTTCCACTTACCCCTGGCTGCTCCCTGTCTCTCAATCCCAGATCCAATGATAACTGAATCCTATCAATTTTTGCAGAGAAATCTCTCTGAAGTTTAAGCCTCTTGCTTTTCATTTCCATGGTCACAGCTGTAGTCCAGGTGAATCAGAAGTAGCTTTCATTTCACCATTTATGAGCCATGTGACAAGTTAACCTCAGTAAGCTTTAGTTTTCTCAAAATAGGTAGAGAGTGAACTTACCTCTGAGTGTGGATGAGAGACCAATTGAGGTAATGAATATAAAGGATTGCACAGACTTCTAACATGCAGTCAGTTGAATCTTAGGTGAAGGATGAAGAGAAGGTTTTGTCCCAACAGACAGGTTAAAAAAAAGCCTTGGAAACTTGAAGCAGTGGAGCCTATCTAGGAGCCAGCATCAAGAAGTTTTCTATATACCTTCAGTTCAGCTCAGTCAGTTCAGTTCAGTCACTTTTTTTTCCAAGGAGTAAGCGTCTTTTAATTTCATGGCTGCAGTCACCATCTGCAGTGATTTTGGAGCCCAAAAAAATAAAGTCTGACACTGTTTACATTGTTTCCCCATCTATTTCCCATGGAGTGATGGGACCAGATGCCATGATCTTCATTTTCTGAATGTTGAGCTTTAAGCCAACTTTTTCAATCTCCTCTTTCACTTTCATCAAGAGGCTTTTTAGCTCCTCTTCACTTTCTGCCATAAGGGTGGTGTCATCTACATATCTGAGGTTATTCATATTTCTCCCAGCAATCTTGATTCCAGCTTGTGTTTCTTCCAGTCCAGCATTTCTCATGATGTACTCTGCATAGAAGTTAAATAAGCAGGGTGACAATATACAGCCTTGATGTACTCCTTTTCCTATTTGGAACCAGTCTGTTGTTCCATGTCCAGTTCTAACTGTTGCTTCCTGACCTGCATACAGATTTCTCAAGAGGCAGGTTAGGTGGTCTGGTATTCCCATCTCTTTCAGAATTTTCCACAGTGTATTGTGATCCACACAGTGAAAGGCTTTGGCACAGTCAATAAAGCAGAAATAGATGTTTTTCTGGAACTTCCTTGCTTTTTCCATGATCCAGCAGATGTTGGCAATTTGATCTCTGGTTCCTCTGCCTGTTCTAAAACCAGCTTGAATATCAGGGAGTTCACGGTTCATGTGTTGATGAAGCCTGGCTTGGAGAATTTTGAGCATTACTTTACTAGCATGTGAGATGAGTGCAATTGTGTGGTAGTTTGAGCATTCTTTGGCATTGCCTTTCTTTAGAATTGGAATGAAAACGGACCTTTTCCAGTCCTGTGGCCACTGCTGAGTTTTCCAAATTTGCTGGCATATTGAGTGCAGCACTTTCACAGCATCATCTTTCAGGATTTGAAACAGCTCAACTGGAATTCCATCACCTCCACTAGCTTTATTTGTAGTGATGCTTTCTAAGGCCCACTTGACTTCACATTCCAAGATGTCTGGCTCTAGATTAGTGATCACATTATCATGATTATCTGGGTCGTGAAGATCTTTTCTGTACAGTTCTGGGTATTCTTGCCACCTCTTCTTAATATCTTCTGCTTCTGTTAGGTCCATACCATTTCTGTCCTTTATCGAGCCCATCTTTGCATGAAATGTATCCCTTACTATTAGATAAAGAAGCAGGCTGAGGACTTAACAGCATAATGTTCATAGCTAAATACTCAGGTTTTCTTTTTAAATGTAAAGTAGAAGAATTAAGCCCATCAGCACAAAGGGCAACTAACTACCACCCACAGACAGATATACATGTGTTTGTGCACTAACAGGACACAGGAAAAGCTGCCCAGCACCTGATTGATTGATCTGGCTACTTCTGCAACATGTTAGTTTTGAAATTGTTTACCTACAGTATTAAAAATTAAAGTTTCATGGTAGCCCTGTCCTCTCGCTTTAAATACAAAAAGTTATAAACTTCTGTCTGAGACAACCAGGCTTTACTTATTTGCCATACTTTTCTTTCTTCTGGCCCATTTCCGTAAGTGGTTCCTTTTATCTTCAATGGATTCAGTTTAATTGTATCTGCTCTTGTTCAGAGGGAAGGACCAGTGCTTAGGAACCAGTGCTGTAGGGCAGCGATCAAGACTTATCTGAGATGGACCATGTCCAGTGGTTATAAGAAGATAGCATATTAGAATTAGAAAGATCTTTCTGATATTTCTATCTACTGCTTAGAGAGAGACAACAGTCTATCAGTAATCCTGTCTCCTTGTCAGGTCAGCTTTCCTGTGATCAACATTAATAAAGAAAAAAAAATTCCATTAACTGAAACTATATGTGTTTTCATGTAACACTGAGATGTCCCTTTCTTTGTCTAACCTAAACGAATTATCCCTAGACTTTCCTTTCACTGTTTAAAATAAGTCAGTTTCTAGCCATAGTTGGGTATGCCTGTTTTCAAAATGCAACGTCAAGGAGACATAGCTGCTATAGTAATTGTGGATTACAATTTATTCAAGGTGTCAGAACAAATCCATTAGGAGAGAAATTTATAAGGGCTATTAAAATTGTCAACTGTGTTTAATAGTCTTTCACTTTTGCAGAAGGTTATCTAAAATTGTTTATGATTTTTTAATTTCCCTGTTTCTACCAGGGCCTGTTTGAAGTTCATACCATTTTTAAAATTTCTTTTAAGTCCTTGGAAGATAGTATATGTATTGTCTTTTCAAAATATGTAATAGTTATTTTTCTTTGGTATCTTTCTAAGCTTGGCAAACATCAGCATTTTTTTTTTGGATGGCATTTTTATTTTTTTAATATAAATTTATTTATTTTAATTGGAGGTTAATTACTTTACAATAGTGTATTGGTTTTGCCATACATCAACATAAATCCGCCACAGGTATACACGTGTTCCCCATCCTGAACCCCCCTCCCTCCTCCTTCCCCGTACCATCTCTCTGGGTCGTCCCAGTGCACCAGCCCCAAGCATCCAGTATCATGCATCAAACTTGGACTGGCGATTCGTTTCATATATGATATTATATACGTTTCAATGCCATTCTCCCAAATCATCCCACCCTCTCCCTCTCCCACAGCATGTTTAAGTATGAAAAGTTCTGTCAGGTTAGTTAGAACCCTGCATAATATGGGAGTTGATATTTAGGAATAGGTTGTCCCAGTGCACCAGCCCCAAGCATCCAGTATCATGCATCAAACTTGGACTGGCGATTCGTTTCATATATGATATTATATACGTTTCAATGCCATTCTCCCAAATCATCCCACCCTCTCCCTCTCCCACAGCATGTTTAAGTATGAAAAGTTCTGTCAGGTTAGTTAGAACCCTGCATAATATGGGAGTTGATATTTAGGAATAGGTTTCAAAGCTTCAGGAAAATTGAGGGATTTGGGTTGGCTAAGTCTAAGATCGGAGAAGGCGATGGCACCCCACTCAAGGCACAGTCTCATAAATGTTCTAGAACTTCAGCCCCTAACCTGCAGTGGTAAAATATTTGCAGTGATTACCTCAAAGAAAAGGAGAATGGCTAATACTCCTAAAGTAGTGATGAAATTTTTTAGGATAAACTTGTCTGATTAGTGAAGAACAGCTGAGGAGGATGACTATTTCCAGAACACAATATAGATAAAATCTAGCTCAAATTCTTTTATTCTTTACTCAGACATAAAATTAGAGTACTTAAATGATCTTACTGTGAAATATACATTAAAACGAACTATTTGACAGATATGTACAATTTTACAAAGAACAATAAGACAAATCAGTATGCACAAGCCACCTACCTTAAAAACTGGAAAATTAAGATTTCTTTCCTTCTACTAACTCTGGGGTTCTCCATTTCTTCCTTTTCTAGTTGCTTTAGGTGTAGAGTTAGGTTATTTATTTGACTTTTTTCTTGTTTCCTGAGGTATGCCTGTATTGCTATGAACTTTCCTCTTAGCACTGCTTTTACAGGTTTTGGGTTGTTGTGTTTTCATTTTCATTCATTTCTATGCACATTTTGATTTCTTTTTTGATTTCTTCTGTGATTTGTTGGTTATTCAGAAGCGTATTGTTCAGCCTCCAAATGTTGGAATTTTTAATAGTTTTTCTCCTGTAATTGAGATCTAATCTTAATGCATTATGGTCAGAAAAGATGCTTGGAATGATTTCGATTTTTTTGAATTTATCAAGGTTAGATTTATGTCCCAGGATGTGATCTATCCTGGAGAAGGTTCCGTGAGCACTTGAGAAAAAGGTGAAATTCATTGTTTTGGGGTGAAATGTCCTATAGATATCAATTAGGTCTAACTGGTCTATTGTATCATTTAAAGTTTGCGTTTCTTTGTTAATTTTCTGGTTAGTTGATCTGTCCATAGGTGTGAGTGGGGTATTAAAGTCTCCCACTATTATTGTGTTATTGTNTGAAGTATTGGAGCTTCAGCTTCAGCATCAGTCCTTCCAATGAATATTCAGGGTTGATTCCCTTTAGAATTGACTGGTTAGGTCTCCTTGCAGTCCAAGGGACTCTCAAGAGTCTTCTCCAGCACCACAGTTCCAAAGCATCAATTCCTCGGTGCTCTTCTTTATGGTCCAGCTCTCACATCCATACGTGACTACTGGAAAAACCATAGCTTTGACTGTATGGACCTTTGGCAGCAAAGTGATGTCTATGTTTTTTAATATGATGTCTGACTTGGTTTCACCAAACCAGGACTTTGGTTGCCAGGAGCTTGTGCCCAGGGGGTGATCAGTAACACATGCCCAGTCTTATTTGGCCACCCAGTCAGCCCATGGAAGCTGCTTTAGTCTTAGTTTTTCTTTATGGTCAGGCAGGCTGTGTCCCCAAGTAGCCATGGGTTCACTTTCCTTTCTGGGGAAAGCTACATTGAACTAGTGATCTCCTCTGGGCTAGTGAGTGTACCTTTTGAAAGGGACACAGGAGCCAGGTTGGGGGGGCTTGAGTGCCTCTCTCTGTCCTGCTGAGGCCCCTGCCTGGCTTGTGGGCTCGTTGACGTTCTGTGTATTATATACGGCACTGTTCTTACGGCTGTGTGATCCTTGTGCTTCTCTCAGAGGGGTATCTGTGGACCAGGAAAAGTGCGTTCAGGGCCGTACTGCTTCAGTCACTTGAGCATTGGAAAGTAGATGTTTCAGTGGCAGATTTTGCCTTGACAGCTTTTCAGCCAGGTTTCCAGTACACTGCCATACCTACATTTCTCCTTAGCTTTCTTTCTCAGTGATGTAAGGCTAAGCTGAAACCAGAATGTTCCATGTGTCAGATTGGTGCTAGCAGAAAAGAAAACCCCTCAAATCCCAAATCTCTCTCATACACCAAATCTTTTCTCATTCAAGAAAGCCATTCATTCAGTGGCTCCAAGGAAGCAATGACAAGCTAGGTGGTTCCCCACCTGTCCATCATCTTACAACTTGATACTTGAAGACATGACTTTGAGATAGTGTATATGAAGATGCCTATAAGACTATAACATTTCATGAGATAGTGTATACAAACTCCTATTATATAGATAATTCATCAGATAGTTAATTTGTGCTGGTACTGTCAGTTAAGCACTTGGGATATAACTATGCACTTAGGAGACTCACAGCATCATAGGGGAGAGACAAGTAAACCAGTAACTCACCATACATCCATCACATGCTAAGTTGCTTCAGTCATGTCTTGACTCTTTGTGACCCTATGGAACAGAAGCAAAAATAGGAAGGAGATGGCAGAAGGGCTAGAGTGGTCAGCCCTGCTCCTACAAGTCAGGCAGGACTTCCCAGGAGAGGAGGAAAGATGACTAGGAGCCCACCAGGGGACCAGGTGGGGTTGGGGGTGGGTATGCAAGGCAGGGGCACAGCCCATTCTAAGGGTAGTCAGTTTCTCTGAGGTGGCAGGCTTCTCGGCAACAGTGGAGTGAGTAATGTTTGTTTTCCCTTGGGGAGCTGTGCCCTCGCTGGGCACCTGCAAGGCTCGGTCCTACATTATTCATGTGTGGCTAATGCAGTCATTCATCCACCGAGGGCCAAAACAAGGAGGACCAGAAGGTCACAGCCTCCTCAGGGAGGTGTATGACCCACGCTCCAGAAAGCTTAGGAGAAAGGGCTTTTGTTTACCATGCACCGCCCCTTCCATTAGAGTGGTCTGTGGTTACAGCACGTTTCTCAACCCTTGTTTCATGAAATGTCACCATACATTAGTGGGGGGAAAGGGGCAGCTCAGGTCACAGGAGGAAGGCGGACGACAAGCTCGTGACATTGACAGCCAATGAGAAATCTCGGAGCACAGGCTGGTTGTGTGTCTAAAGATCCTTCTTGCTCTAAAGTCTTCCTAATATGTGTAGCCGATTTCAGAAATGTCTCTTATAATCGCATTCTAGGCCGGTGAGGAAAGTTAAGGCAGCACAGCACTATTCCGAGGAGGGAAGACAAGAAAGCAGCCTGGGGATGGTTTGTTTGTATCCCTGTGGCTATACCAGGATGTCAGACAGTGTGTAAAGGATGAAAGTTCAGTCAAAAGTTAGACATTTTATTAAGTATCTGTATTTAAATGCACTATAGAATGAGCTAAATCTACTCTTAAAAAAATGAATAAACAAAACCAACTTGGAAGTTGATTTTAAAATGAATTATTCCTATCTCCTCACCCCCAGCCTTCTTATCATTTCCCAAGTAGCCAGGCCACAGAATCTCCACTCCAAATTTGACATGCCATCTTCCTTTTCTACCTTTTCCCCCTCCTTTCTGCCAACCCCTGGTGCTGTTAGCCTAAGCCACAATGGCCTGCTTATTTCTAGTATTCCTTCTAATGATCAGTTCATTTTTTTCATAGTTTCCTGAATGGAACACACGCTAAAAAATAGCCTTCACCCAGCATGTTGTAATCTCTGTGCTTGTCACTTAACACGCTCAGATACACCATTTTATCACTAGTTAGCTCCAGAATTCTAAAACTTGTAAGTAATTTGAGCAAAAATGCTCAAGGAAGATTTTGAGGCAGATATCTTGGCATTAGGACCATAATCCACTGCCCTCTCTAATAAGGTTGTGTCTGAGCTGCAGTTGGGTCATCTATAAAATGGAAATAGCAAATACCTATTTTGAAAGGTGGTTATTTGAGATTCGAGGAGGATATTATATAAAAGTTGGACAGTTACTCATTATCTAGTTGTAAGCAGCATACCCCCACTTGATCCATCTTTTTTTAATTGAGGTATAATTGACCTTCAGCATTATAATAGTTTCAGGTGTACAATGTAATGATTCAATATTTGTGCAACAATATTGTGAAAAGATAACCACAATAAGTCTAGCTTGCATTCCTCACCATATATAGTTATAAAAAAATTTGTTTCTTGTGATGAGAATTTTTAAGATCTATTCTCAGCAACTTTCAAATATGCTGTCTAGCATTAACTATAGACATCATGCTGTATGTTACAGTCCCATGACTTACCTATTTTATAACTGGAAGGTTGAGCTTTTTGACTTCCTTCACCCATTTTGTACCCCACTCCTGCCCTCTCTGCAACCACTAATTTGATCTCTGTATCTATGAGCTTTTTTTCTGTTTTAGAGTCTTCATATAAATGAGGTCATACAGTATTTATCTGTCTGCCTTTCTCTAACTTACTTTACTTAGCATAGCACCTTCAGGTCCGATCCGTGTTGTTGCAAATAGCAGAATCTCCTTATTTCTCGTAACTAAATAACACACACACACACGTATATCTCAGATTTTCTTTATCTGCTCATCTGTTGATGGATATTAGGCTCTCTCCATACCTTAGCTATTATAAATGATGCTACAGTGAATGTGGAGGGGCTGTGTCGCTTCTAGTTGGTGGTGCTTTAGTCACTAAGTGTCTGACTCTCGTGACCCCATGGACTCTAACCTGCCAGGTTCCTCTGTCCGTGGGATTTCTAGTTAGTGTTTTCATTTTCTTCAGAAAAATACTTAGAAGTAGAATTACTGGGAAATATGGTAGTTCTGATTTTAATTTTTTGAAGAACCACCATACTGTTCTCCACAGTGACTGTACCAGTTTACATTCCCACCAACAGTGCATAAGGGTTCCCTTTCCTTCACATCCTCACCAACACTTGTTTCTTGTCCCTTTGATAACAGCCATTCCAGCAGGTATGAGATGATAGCTCATTGTGGCTTTGATTTGCATTTCTCTGATGATTAGCGATGCTGAGCACCTTTTAATATACCTATTGGCCATCTATCTATCTGTCTTCTTTGGAAATTTGGCAGATTGTCTGCCCAGTTTTTGATTGGATTGTTTGGGGGTCTTGCTATTAGGTTGTATGAGTTATTTATATATTCTGGATATTAACCCTTTATCAGATATATGCTTTGCAAATAATTTCTCCTGTCCAGTACTTTGCTTTTCATTTTGTTGGGTTGTTTCCTTTGCTATGCAGAAGCTTTTTGGTTTGATATAGTCCAACTTGTTTATTTTTACTTTGGTTACTTTTGCTTTTGGTGTCAAATCCAAAAAATTATCACCAAGACCAATGTCCAGGAGCTTATTAATGCTGTTTTCTTCTAAGAGTTCTATGGTTTCAGGTCTTATGTTCGTCTTTAATCTGTTTTGATTTTTTAAAAGAATCTTTGTATATGTTGTAAGATAGAGGTCCAGTTTCATTCTTTTGTATCTGGTTTACTCAACATCATTTATGTAAGAGACTGTCCTTTCCCCATCAAACATTCTTGGTTCCTTTTTTTGTAAATTACCTGACCATATACATGTGGATGTATTTCTGGGCTGTCATTCTGTTCCATTGATCTGTATGTCTGTGACATATCTTTGACATATATTTTTATTACTCAGATATTAATTTTGTTTTTAGGATTATGTAAGCATGCAATCCATTTTAAAGCAATAATTTATTTTTTCAAATTATATTTCTTCCATGTCAAAAAAAAAACGATTGATGTGATTTGTGATGGTCCCTTAAGGCATAAGGTTTGATGATTTCAAGGGAATTTCTTAAAACATATTTTGTTACCACCTTTAAAACTTATCTCTAGTTCCATTCAATTTGAGGTTGATCTCATCCATGCTAATGGTATCAGATAATACTTGTCCATGGGTGAGTCAGCCTCAGTATTTCCAGCTTGAATCTGTTCTGCTCTCTGAGGTCTCCACCTTGTCCAGACTGGCCTGGGCCACTGCAATGACCTTGACAGGCCTTTCCATGCCCATGCTTGCCACCGCTCTTCCATTCTTTGAATTGCAGCTAAAGCAATTAAAAAAAAAGTATTTTCTTGAAGTATAGTTGATTTACAAAGTTGTGTTAATTTCAGCTGTACAGCAAAGTGATTTAAAATGAAGGAGAATATACATATTCCCCTTTATATCCTTTACCATTATGGTTTTTCACAGGATATTGAATATAGTTCCCTGTGCCGTATACAGTGAAAGTGAAGTCACTCAGTCATGTCCAACTCTTTGCAACCCCATGGACTGTAGCCCACCAGGTTCCTCTGTCCATGGGATTCTCCAAGCAAGAATGCTGGAGTGGGTTGCCATTTCCTTCTGTGGGGGGAATCTTCCCAACCCAGGAATCGAACCCAGGGCTCCCGCATTGCAGGCAGACACTTTAACCTCTGAGCCACCAGGGAAGCCTGTGGCTGCCGTATATAGTAGGGCCTCGCTGTTTACCTATTCTGTGTGTAAATAATAGTTCAGCTTTTCTTGGCGTACACTAATACTTTATCCCTTCTTGAAAGGTGCCATTCCCAGTCTCTAATCAGTAGGAATCCTAATATTAAACAAAAAACCTCCCAGATGCTTCCTTAATGCCCAGTCAGTGGTTACTGCCTCAACTCTTCACGTCTGTTTACCTGCCTTTTTACCCTCTTTGAGAGCTGGAAGGCCTTGCATGCCACCTGGCCCTGGACTCAAACCCATACTTACTGTGTTTTTGTTCCTTTCAAGGCACCTGCTGTTGGTGCCTATTCCCAGTTGTGCCCAATTTTCTCTCAGGTCTGCTCTCTTTAGATGAGTGAATGATCGTACCAGTGCTCTTAATGCCAGGCCCCTTAGATCCTTTTTCAAAATGCAGTGTTATTGACTTAAGAACACAGCATTATTAACCTAAGAATAAAATATAGTGATTGTGGTAAGCATATGAACAGAATTACAGATGTTGGTTATGAAATAGAAATAGATAGGTCAAACTGATGAACTGAAAATATCTTAATTTTATATTCTTCCTTTTCTGTATGATAAAAGAAAAGTAGATTTCTGCTTTTTCAATTTGCAAGTGGTTTTTCAATTTGAAATGAATTAGTATAGAAAGGAATATTCTGTAGCTTTAGAATTTGGCTTGTCATTAAAAATGAGAGAAGAGTCATCACTTATAATCTCTAGCCAATTAAGGGTTTGAGTGACTTATAAATTTATGAATTTTAAAATTTAAAGCCTCATAAAGAACACATTTTTCAAGAATGTCACAGTCATCATATTTAGGTTTTTTGTAGTTTAATTTCTGATACCCTGGTTTGGGTTTTGCCTTGGTACTAAGTATTGACCAAAGGGCAAGAAAATAACCTAGTAATTTAGTCTAACTTGGTGGGTGACCTCTTTGGTCACTGGTAGAGAATCCACCTGTCAGTGTAGGAAACACAGGTTCAATCCCTGATCTGGGAGGATCCTGCATGCCACAGAGCAGCTGAGCCCGTGTGCCGCAACTGCTGAGTCTGTGCTCTAGAGCCCAGGAGCCGCAACTCCTGGGCCCACTGCTGCAGCTCCTGAAGCCTGAGCATGCCAGAGCCTGTGCTCCGCACCAAGAGAGGCCAGCACGGTGAGAGACCCAAGCATCACAACTAGAAAGCGCCCCCGCTCCACAGCTAGAGAAAGACTGCACAGCAACCGAGACCCAGCACGGCCAAAAATAAATAAACAAGTGAGACTGTAAAAACAGGTCATCTCCTGATAAATTTTCTCAAATACTGTGGGGATCACCCTCCCAGTGTATTTTGGCTGCACTTTGACAAAATAAAACTCTTTAGATTATATAGTAGGTGTGTGATAAGCATGTAAACTATATTTGGAAACTTTTTTAATATTGAAAACAGGACAAAACATTCAAACCAAAATTGTGTTGGTTCAGGGGACAGGGAATATGGAAAACTGACATCCTAAGCGCTTGACTTGGCATTCTTGAGTCAGCCATCCCTAGTTCACCTAGATTTGTTAGTGGGTCTCCCAGGTTCCAGTTGTCACATTCTCTAACTTGCTTTTTAAAAATCTGGCAGTGCTTTTCAATTTTTCTGTTGGTTCCTAACTGTTTTCCAGAGATGTAGGAAGATGCATTAGTCCAGCTGGCATTGACCTGAAGAAAAATTACTGGAAATTACTTTGACACTTAGAACTATCAGCCTGAGAATTAGAATTTGAAATTTGCTGGTGAAACATCCCTTGGGCCATGTCTTCCTAAAACTGCCATCCAATCTGATAGCTGTCCAGTGGCTGGAAGGTTAGTATCACAGCCTTTTTGATGAGTTTGAGAAGTTCTGCAAATGTGGCTCACAGGATAGTTGGTGATGGAGCAGCCATGTTGGTCTCTCCTTATTGATTAAATGCAAAACTGATCAACGCAAGTCTGAACCTCTTAGCCGTATAAACAGACCAGCACAATTGAAGTGCAGGATAATCAAAGCTAAACTTGCAGGCCAGATTTTAAAGGCATGAGAGCACCAAAACAAACCCCGAGCATATGAAAGACACAAAAGCACGTGTTTGAACTCCAGGGTGTTAACAAGACCCGATTGCACTTGTATTTTATTGGCCATGGTAAGAGAAGGGATATTAGCCCTGTGACAAATGCAGCCCTTTCTTCTCAAATAAACCAACCTAATACTTAATATTTGATTAATTTTTCAACCTGAAAATTGTCCCCTGTGCTTTCCTTGTAAGTTGAGAATTCTACCACAGAACTATCCGTACATCCAAAGTAAACTAATTTTTCACAGAACAGAATTTCTCCTTCAAATTCCAAAGCTTGTAATCATTTTATGTGAAGCTTTAAAGTGTATTTACTCATTCCTTACAGATCCTTAAATCAGAGTTTCTTAGCATCACTTTTTTTTTTTTTTTTTTGATCAGTCAGGCCATGCTTCCTAGAGTATTTGGCTAACTGGAGGTCTTGAAAAGGCTGAAGGATGTTTGAAGTAGGGGCACTGGAGGAAGTGGGTGGAAGTCTGGGGAATGGTGGTCTAAGACCTGAATGTGCATAATCAGGATTTTAGAGGTGATGCTGTCGTTGAGGATGACATGGTCCAGATGAGGGGGTTAGGGGCTTCTTAACGCGATTGCCTCTGAGAGTCATCTGGAGAACTTAAAAACATGCATTGCTTGGGCTCTACCGCAGTGTTGTCAGGGGTTCAGCTTTTGACTTCACCATCACTAACATGCAACCCTCTTCATCATGGACTCAGGTAGAGTGCCAGCTTTCTTTTCTTTTCCGTCTTTTTTGCATACACACATTACCTTTTTTATTTTTAATTTTTAAATTATAGTTGATTTACACTGTTGTGTTAGTTTCAGGAATACCGCACAGTGATTCAGTTTTATATATACACAAATATATATATGGGCTTTCTAGGTGGTGCTAGTGGTAAAGAACCCCCTGCCAGTGTAGGAGGCATAAGAGACATGGGTTTGGTCTCCGGGTAGGGAAGATCTTTTTTAGATTATTTTCCCTTATAGTTATAACAAAATGTTGAGTAGCATTCCCTGTGTTATACAGTGGATCCTTGTTGGTTATCTGTTTTATATATAGCAGTGTAAATATGTTAATCCCCTCTTCCTAATTTATCCCTCCCCCTTCCCTGGCAGCTCAAACAGTAAAGAATCTGCCTGCAATGTGAGAGACGCGGGTTTTATCCCTGGGTCAGAAAGATCCCCTGGAAAAGGGCATGGCAACCTACTCCAGTATTTTTGCCTGGAAAATCCCATGAACAGAGGAGCCTGGTGGGCTATAATCCATGGAGTCGCAAAGAGTTGTATACGATTGAGCGACTAATGCTTTCTTCTTCCCCTTTGGTAACCATAAGTTTGTTTTCTATGTATGTGGATCTATTTCTGTTTTGTAAGTAAGTTCATTTGTATCTTTTTTTTCAGATTCCACAAATAAGTGATATCATATGGCTTTGTCTTTCTCTGACTTACTTCCCTTGGTATGACATCTCTGGGTCCCTCCACGTTGCTGCAAATGACATTCTTTCACTCTTTTTCATGGTTGAGTAATATTCCATTGTATTTATATAACACATCTCCTTTATCTGTTCATCTGTCAGTGGACATTTAGGTTGCTTCCATGTCTTGGTTATTGGAAATAGTGCTGCAGTGAACACTGGGGTACACGTGTCTTTTCAAATTACGGTTTTCTCCAGATACATACCCACGAGTGGGATTGTGGGATAATACGGTAACTCTACTTTTGTTTTTAGAGATCTAGCTTTCAAATAGACATTCTAAGTAGATGAGTGGAAATAAAGAAGGGACAGAGGACAGATCAGCCATCTCTTGAGACCATTTCCTGAACACAGCTACGTGATGCTTCCAATTATGTTCATTGTGCAGAACTTGATAGTGTGGCCATCCTGATTATTGGGGAGATTGGGAAATTTAGCCTTTCTTCTGGGGAACCAGATGCCCAGCTAAGCATTCTCTTCCTATGAAAGAAAGGAAGAGTGGCTGTTTCAAAACAGGCTAGATTCTCTGCCCCAGAAAGCTACACAGTCTAATGATGTGGTCTTCAGAAAAGCTGATAATTTTCGAATTTGATTATCTGCTCGCATCTCAGGTTCTCAGGTCCTTGGGTAAAAGGGAAAAGCAGCCTCCAGTTGAGAGGGACCTGGTTCAGTGAGTGAATTTCCTCTGTGGACAAAGTTCAGTAAGAGCAAGAATGGAGAGTACAGAGGAGTTAAAGAAGTCGGGGATTTCCTGAAGGTGGGACATTATTTCACCACCCATCAGCCCCCTGTGTCTTCCTTTTCTCAGCATAGATTTTGTTGTTATAGTAAACATTCCTTTGCAAATCCCCACAACTTCCTGGTGCCTCGTTCCCTGTGTAATACTTCTGGGAAACCCCTTGACTCCTCCCCGCCTTCTCTGCACAGAGTGAGTAAGAACAGAACTCAGATGTGCATTCACCGTGCCCTGTGACATTTCCTTTGAATGGGTCATGTCACCTTCTGAGAAGGGCCTGTCTTCTTCCTCCTCAAACTTTAAGCTCCCCCTCCGCTCACACTCCCTTCAGCCGTCAACCTCACTTGATATTTCAGTGAAAAAGAACTGAAGCAATCCAGCAAGGGCCCTTTACTGCCTGCTTCTGAGTCCACGTTCTGTCTTGCTCCCTTTTGCGTTGGAAGTTCCTCACCTCTGTGAAAGGCTCCCTTCTCTACTTTGTGCATTCAAGACCCTTCCTTCTTGCTTTTCCAGGTTTGTTTCTCCTGAAGGTGGCGCCAGTGGTAAGGAACCTGCTTGCCAGGGCAGGAGACAGGAAGAGATGTGGGTTCCGTCCCTGGGTCTGGAAGATCCCTGGAGGAGGGCATGGCAGCCCACTCCAGTACTCATACCTGGCGAACCCCACGGACAGAGGAGCCTCGTGGGCCGTAGTCCATGGCGTCACAGAGTCAGACGTGGCTGAGCGACTGAGCGTACCCTCTCTACTTTGCACCTTCAAGCCCCTTCTTCCTTGCTTTCCCAAGTGCTTTTCTCCTACCAGGACATCTTCTCTACTGTCTCGCATTAATGCGCACACATGTCAAAAAATACACCAGTTACCCCTGGCCCCCCCTCCCTGTCCAAGTTCTGTCCTGCTCCCTTACTCTTCTTCACAGCAAAACTCGTGGAACCCGTTCTGGGGACATCTGCTGCCTGCAGTTCCTGAAGCTTGTCCAGCTCTTCAGCCCTCTCCAACCCAGCTGCCATTAGCACTCTCCTGAAATTGCTGTTTTTTAAGTGTCCATTTTGTTTCCAAATATAACTGCACACCTCTGTCCTCATCTTAACTCGACCTCTGAAGCAACACTGGATATACTTGATTCCCCCTTCCTCCTTCAGTCACATCTCTTCTTGTAGTGAGTGTGACACCACCCTCCCCTGTTTCTTGCTCTCTCTGCCCCCTTGCTGCTGCTGCTTCAGTCGTGTCCGACTCTGTGCGACCGCATAGATGGCAGCCCACCAGGCTCCCCCCGGGCCTGGAATTCTCCAGGCAGGAGTACTGGAGTGGGCTGCCATTGCCTTCTCCATTGGCCCCCTGCTAGTAGTGAGTTTTCTGTGGTCGTTCTCTTCCACTCAGCTACCAAATTGGAAGTGTACTGGGCTCCTGTCCTGAGCCTCCTCCTTCATCTCTGTTTTCATAAGCCCTCATTTCCTCTCCCTTGAGCTCAAGACACATGCAAATGCTTGATGAGCGTTTCAGTATAAATGTTTTTATAGGCATCCCAGTCTCCGTCTCATCCTCAAAATGTGTCTAAACGGAACTCTTACTTTCCCACTATGTACCTGATAACCCTTTTGCAGCTTCCTCTACCTCAAAATGTCACCACCACATATATACAATGGAATATTACTCAGCCATAGAAGAAATGAATTGGGTCCTTTAATAGATTTATAGGCATCCCAGTCTCCGTCTCATCCTCAAAATGTGTCTAAACGGAACTCTTACTTTCCCACTATGTACCTGATAACCCTTTTGCAGCTTCCTCTACCTCAAAATGTCACCACCACATATATACAATGGAATATTACTCAGCCATAGAAGAAATGAATTGGGTCCTTTAATAGTGATGTGGATGAACTTAGAGTCTGTTATACAGAGTGAAGTAGGTCAGAGAAGAACAAATATTGTATCTTAACACATATATACGGTACTGATGAACTACTTGCAGGACAGGAAAAGAGACACAGACGTAGACGATGGACTTGTGGACATAGTTGGGGAAGGAGAGGGTGGGACGAACCGAGAGGGTAGCGTCAACGTGTATCCACTNGCAGCACTGTTTATAATAGCCAGGACATGGAAACAACCTAGATGTCCATCAGCGGATGAATGGATAAGAAAGCTGTGGTATATATACACAATGGAGTATTACTCAGCCATTAAAAAGAATACATTTGAATCAGTTCTAATAAGATGGATGAAACTGGAACCAATTATACAGAGTGAAGTAAGCCAGAAAGAAAAACACCAATACAGTATACTAACACATATATATGGAATTTAGAAAGATGGTAATGAGGACCCTGTATGCAAGACAGCAAAAGAGATACAGATGTGTAGAGCGGACTTATGGACTCTGAGGGAGAAGGAGAGGGAGAGGGAGAGGGAGGGATGATTTGGGAGAATAGCATTGAAATATGTATACTATCATGTAAGAAATGAATTGCCAGTCTATGTTCAATGCAGGATGCAGGATGCTTGGGGCTGGTGTATGGGGATGATCTGGAGGGAAGATGTGGGGTGGGAGGTGGGAGGGGGGTTCATGTTTGGGAGTTCGTGTAAAAAATAAATAAATACAAAAAAAAAAAAAAGAACAATAAAAAAAAAAACTGGAAAATTAGACACAGGTCAAGTCCATTTCCATTTCTGCCTATCTTTTTATGGAGTCAACATTCTAAAATTATCATTAACATTTCCCTTTGTATTCTTGTTGGTTTTACCACGTATGCATGTCCTAAAAATACTGGTTAGCTTTGTCTGCTCTTTACTTTTATATGCTGATAAAAACTTACTCTTTCATATGCCCTTTAGTGACTTTCCCCTAAGTGTTATATTTTGAATTTCATTCATGTTGATAGCCTGCTTCATTTATTTTCAATAATGTATGATTTACAACTATAATTGACCCTTGAACAACTCAGGTGTTAGGGGGTCTGACTCTCCCCTGCAGTTGAAAATTCATGTATAATTTTTAACTCCCCCCAAACCTAACTACTAATAGCTGCTGTTGATCAGAAGGCTTACTAATAACATAAAGTCAATTAAGATGTATTTTTTAAGATATATATATAATATTATATTCTTACAATAAAGTAGGCTAGAGAAAATGTTATTAAGAAACTCAAAAGAAGGAGAAAATACATTTAAGTAATTACAGTATTCTACTATATTTATTGATACTGACATCATCTGTTTGCAAGATGAATCACCTGCCAGTAGTTACATCAATACTGACTTACACAGTGCATTGTAGATGTTTTATGTATTACCAACACTAGACATCAAAAATGAAAAAAAAAGTTATGTGAAAAAGAAATCTGTATTTATTTACAGGTATAACAGTTCCTTCACTGATAACAAAGAATCAGTGTGATTGTTTTGTGGTAGCCTGGAGTAATTGAGATGATTGCTTCATGGTACCATAGTCTATACATTAATGAATGAATCAGTGTAAAATTTTTATGGCATATGGTATTACAGTCATATTATATTACACTATTGGAAGTATTGTTGCATTAAAAAAAAACACTTACCTGTGCTGATAGGCTGATAACAGCTTTTCTAGTTACAAGTGAAACAAAGTGTACAGTCATGTAGTTGTTTTTTTTTTTTTAAGTTATAAAACAGAAAGCTAAAACATTGTTAATTTTACATTTAATATCATTCACCTTATATCTATGTAAGGACAGGGTATCTACTTCAATAAAAGTCTTGCACGGAATGAATACTTAAGCAATAATGACATAAAATTCTCATACAGTTCTTGCTGCATAGTAGTTAGATTTCCACATAAAGACACAAACATACACACAACAGACAAGCGTATTAACTGTACAGCATAGTGATTATTTTCTGTTAATTAAGTGGAAGTGAATCATCATGAAGGTCTTCATCCTCGTCATCTTCACATTGAGTAGTCTGAGCAGAAGGAAGAGGAGGGGTTGGTTCTGCTGACTCAGAGTTGGCAGACGTGGAGAAGGGGGAGGGGGTCAGGAGAGCTAGGCACACTCAGTGTAAATTTACAGAAATATATTGTAATTTTCCATTTCTCTAAAAATGTTTCTGTGTGGTACCAATCCTTCTTCCACCATTTGCTTTTGTTCCAGTGCCTATATAGTAGAAAAATCCATTTCCTAAGAGAAGTCAAAAGTGGTCTTCAAAAAAAAAAAAGTCGTCTTCAATAAATTCTTCTGCCAAATTATATAACGTCAGTATGTTTTCTAGTACTGATTCTTCTACGTCTTCTTCCTCACTGTCTGACACTGGTTGGGAAGAACTTATCTCTATGAAACCATCTTCTGTTCATTCTTCTAGTGTGGTGTCTGTTGGCTCTTGAATTTCTTCAAGATCCATATCTTGAAACTCTTCACTTCCTCTCCACCTTTTTTTGGCCACATCCACAGGCTGGATCCTTGATCGACTCTGTAGCAGTCCTGTGAAGTCATGCACAATGTCTGGACATAGTTTTCTCCAGCAGGAATTTATTGTCTCTGGCTGCCGATCTGCTAGACTTTTCTGTAACACCACGATGGCATCTTCAATGGTATAATCCCTCCAGACTTTCATGTTGTTCTCTCTATCAAGGTTTCCTTCCATAGTATTGACAGTCCCTCCCACAGAATACTGTGAGTAATGAGCCTTGAAAGTCTTCATGACCCCCTGATCTAAGAGTTGAATTAGAGATGTTGTGTTGGGAGGCAAGTAGAAAACTTCAGTGTTGAACTCACAGGGTTCAGTGTGGCTGAGGGCATTGTCCAGGATGAGAAGAACCTTTGAAGGCAGTCCTTTGCTATCAAGCTGCTTCCTGACTTTAGGGACAAAGTATAGATGGAACCAGTGAAAGGATCTCATTGACTAGAACTTCTTCTTGTACCACAAACAAACTGGCAGCTAGTGTTTATCTTCTCCTTTTAAGGCTTGGAGTTTAGCAACTTTAAAGATACGGGCAGTGCTGATCATAAACCCAACTGCATTTTCACGAAACAGTAGAGTTTGTCTATCCCTTTCTGATTAAATACTGGTGCTGACTTCTCTGCATTACTAATAAATGTCTTCTGTGGCTTCCCCCACCCACTTCCTCTAGAATAGTGCATCTTTATCTGCATGAAAAATCTAGTCAGGCAGATATAATTTCTCCTTAATGAGAATGAGGTTTCTTAATGGCATAGAAACTCATCTGCTGCCTGTTGGTAGAAGACGCTGCTTCTCCTAATATCTTGACATAATTTGGAAAATTATCTCCAGATTTAGATCCTTCACCTTCCTTTTGCTTTTTCTCGAATCATACTGAGTCTATAGGTATACCTTTTGTATAGCAATCATGCACCCACATAAAAGCTTCATTTTCAATATGAGGTTTTCACTTTCAAAATAAGATAAAAAAGGCATTTCACAAAAAATACAAAGTTCTCGTGCCTGTTGGCATATTTGGAGTTATGGCTTCCTGAATTTCCGTTTTTATTGACAATGGTCCTTAGGCTAGATTCATTTATCTTGAAATGGTGGGCAACCACAGCTGCAGACCGCAATCTATGGCACACAACAAGCAGTTTAACTTTTTCTTGTAATGTCATGACTTTTCTCTGCTTTTTGGGAGTGCTTCCAGCATCACTAGTGGTACTTTGTATGGGTCCCATGGTGTTATTCAAGGTTTACGCTTTTGCACTAAGCGTGATGAAAAATACTCAGGAACCTCAAGAGATCACTTCTTTACTGCAATTCACAATCTACTGGAGAGACAAACTGCTCATGTAGACATGATTAGCCTCACACAGCCTTTTAAGCAGATACTCCCAACACTTGAGCTCACTGCAAAAGCAACAGGAAATACTACAAAATTATTACAGTATTAGTGTTCATTACAGTCAGTTTATGCAGTCATGATTTAATATTGCATCTTTATATTTGTTTCTGTTTCTCTCTGCTTGGAATTGCACCATGTAAGGTCTGTAAGTATGTAGGTTATGATAAATTTTAACCTTTTACAATATATTTATATATATTTTATGATAGTAAATAATAGACTAGTATTTACATATATTTTATTCATTCTTCACATACTTAACTTTTTCTTATTTTTTGATATTTCTAGACTATGTGACTCATTTGTGAGTTTCTTTGAAATTGTCACAAATGTCAAAAAATATTCTAATATCAGTTCAGTTCAGTCGCTCAGTTGTGTCCAACACTTTGCTCATGGATTGCAGCATGCTAGGCTTCTCTGTCAATCACCAACTCCCAAAGTTTGCTCAAATTCATGTCCTTTGAGTCAGTGATGCCATCCAACCATCTCATCCTCTGTCATCCCCTTCTCCTCCCACCTTCAGTCTTTCCCAACATCAAGGTCTTTTCCAATAAGTTGGTTCTTCGCATCAGGTGGCCAAAGTATTGGAGTTTTAGCTTCAGCATCAATCCTTCCAACAAACATTCAGGACTGATTTCCTTTACGATGGACTGGTTGGATCTCCTTGCAGTCCAAGGGACTCTCAAGAGTCTTCTGCAACACCGCAGTTCAAAAGAATCAATTCTTTGGCACTCAGCTTTCTTTATAGTCCAACTCTTACATCCATACATGACTACTGGAAAAACTATAGCCTTGACTAGAAGGACCTTTGTTGGTAAAGTAACATCTCTGCTTTTTAATATTCTGTCTAGGTGGTCATAGCTTTTCTTCCAAGGAGAAAACATCTTTTAATTTCATGGCTGCAGCCCCCATCTGCAGTGATTTTGGAGCCCCCAAAAATAAAGTCTCTCTTTCCATTGTTTCCCCATCTATTTAATATGGGTATAAGTGGACCAGGCAGCTCAAACTAGTGTTGTTTGGGGTCAGCTATATGAATTTAAGATGATTTACTTATATACTCTCTCATTAATGTACATTTGCATTATTTCCTACCTGTTTCAAACTCTCCCTCTATTGACATTTTTGTATATATCACCTGATAAGCATATAGAAATAGTTCTCTATGTTATATTCCTTGGAATAGAATTACTGGGTTTTGTGTAAGCATAACCTCAACTTTACTAGGTAATGCCTAACTGCTTTCCCTTGTTGAATTAACTTACACCTTCATCAGTACTTTATAAAGTTCCTGTTCCACTATATGCTTTCCAGTATTTGGAATTGTCAGTCTTTTAAACTTTTATCTATATCAGGGATATGAATTAACTTAATTTGCTTTATTTTGTAATTCTTTACCTATTAATAAGGTAGGGCTTCCCTGGTGGCTCAGACAGTAAACAGTCTGCCTGCAATGCGGGAGACCTGGATTCAATCCCTGGGTTGGTAAGATCCCCTGGAGGAGGGCATGGCAACTCAGTCCAATATTCTTTCCTAGAGAATCCCCATGGAAAGAGAGCCTTGGGGGGGCTACAGTCCATGGGCTCTCAAAAAGTCAGACATGACTGAGCAACTAAGCACCCCACATACATTAATAAGGTTGGCTACCTATATTTCTTTTATCAAATGCCTCTTTTATATTTCCCCACTTTTATATTACTTGCTTTTACATGTTTTGAGGGGTATTTTGACAGATATTTTCCCTGACTTAATAATGTTTGTCTTTACACAATGTCTTTTAATAAGAAGTTCTTTAATTTAATGTATTTGAGTCTGAGTGAACTCTGGGAGTTGGTGATGCACAGGGAGGTCTGGCGTGCTGCGATTCATGGGGTCGCAAAGAGTCAGACACGACTGAGCGACTGAGCTGNTATTTTGACAGATATTTTCCCTGACTTAATAATGTTTGTCTTTACACAATGTCTTTTAATAAGAAGTTCTTTAATTTAATGTATTTGAGTCTGAGTGAACTCTGGGAGTTGGTGATGCACAGGGAGGTCTGGCGTGCTGCGATTCATGGGGTCGCAAAGAGTCAGACACGACTGAGCGACTGAGCTGAGCTGAATCCTATCCTTTAGACTTGAACTTTGGATCCTTCCCTACTCTGATGTGTTCTGCTATGCTTTCATGAAGGTTCTGTCTAACAGGTAAGTTTGTCTGGGTATAAATGATTTACTTTGTACTCATGAAAAGCAGAAATCAAAAGTTACTTTATATCATATATAAAGTTGTCCTAGCACACTTTGTGCTGGTTATTCTTCCCCAGCTGACTGGGTATTTCATCTCCACCATTTATCAGATAGTCATGTACATAGTGACTGGGCCTTCCCTCCACTTGGTACAAACGGTTTGTTGTTCTATACCCAGACTACACAATTACATCCTCTTTCTAAATTTATTATATGCAATAATCTCTTCAAAGAACTATCTTTTGATTTTCTGTTTTCTGTCTCCTTGACTTTTGTTTTTATGTTAAAGATTATCATTATAGTTTCTATGGAAGTATTTCTGGTCAGATTTCCTATATTCTAACATACATACTTAATTATAAACATTTTTCTTGCAAAATTAAGTTCAGTTCAGTCACTCAGTGGTGTCCAACTCTTTGTGACCCCACAGACTGCAGCACGCCAAGCTTCCCTGTCCATCACCAACTCCCAGAGTTTGCTCAAACTCATGTCCATTGAATTGATGATGCCATCCAACTATCTCATCCTCTGTCATCCCCTTCTCCTCCTGCCTTCAAACTTGTTCTTGCAAAATTAAGTTCAGTTCAGTCACTCAGTGGTGTCCAACTCTTTGTGACCCCACAGACTGCAGCACGCCAAGCTTCCCTGTCCATCACCAACTCCCAGAGTTTGCTCAAACTCATGTCCATTGAATTGATGATGCCATCCAACTATCTCATCCTCTGTCATCCCCTTCTCCTCCTGCCTTCAAACTTGCCCAGCATCAGGGTCTTTTCCAGTGAGTCAGTTTTTTGCATCAGGTGGCCAAAGTATTGGAGTTTCAGCTTCAGCATCAGTCCTTCCAATGAATATTCAGGACTAGTTTCCTTTAGGATGGATTGGTTTGATCTCCTTGAAGATTACCTTAGATCTATACCTCAAACTATGACAGGAATATTTTTTATTTAAGACTTTAAATTTGTAGTGTAAAGTTCACAGCAAAATTGAGGGGAAAATACAGACACTTCTTATATTTCCTTCTCCAGGGGATCTTCCCGACCCAGGGATCAAACCAGGGTCTCCTGCATTCCAGGCAGACGCTTTAAACTCTGAGCCACAAAGGAAGCCCAGGAAAGCACGTATAGTGTTGTAAAGTTCACAGCAAAATTGAGGGGAAGATACAGACACTTCCTATATTACCTCTTGCCCTCACACATATATAACTTCCTCATCATCTGTATCTTCCACCTAAATGGCACATTTGTTACAACTGATGAACCTACACTGACATATCACATTCACCCAAAGGCCACAGTTTTACAGTAAGTTTCACTCTTGGTATTGTACATTCTGTAGATTTGGATAAATATAAAATGATATAAATCCATTATAATAGTATCATACAGAGTATTTTCACTGCCCAAAAAGCCCTCTATGCTCTACTTACTCATTCCCTCATCAAAGCCCTGGCAACCACTGACATTTTTACATTCTATGTAGTTTTGCCTTTTGCAAAGTAACATACAGTTGGAACCACACATTATGTAGTGTTTTCACATCGGCTTCTTTCACTTTGTAATACCCATATCTTTTCATAACTTTATAGTTTTTTTTTTTTCATTTTTCATTAAATTTTTTTATTTTATACTGGGATATAGTTGATTTACAATATTGTGTTAGTTTCTGCTGTACAGAAAAGTGATTCAGTTATTCATATAGATATATCCATCCCTTTTCAGGTTCTTTTCCTATACAGGTCATTGGAGAATATTGAGTAGAGCTCACTATGCTATACAATTGGTTCTTATAGATTATATATGTTCTATTTAGTAGTGTATATATGGTGACCCCAAACTCCTAATTTGTCCCTCCCAGCACCTTTCCCCTTTGGTAACCATGTTTTTCCCAAAGTCAGTTAAGTCTGTCTCTGTTTTCTAAATAAGTTCATTTGGATCATTTTTTAGTTTCCACGTATGTGAGTGAGTAAAGTCGCTGAGTCATGTCTGACTCTTTGTGACCCCATGGGCTGTAGCCTACCAGGCTCCTCCATCCATGGGATTCCCCAGGGAAGAGTGCTGACATGGGTTGCCATTTTCTTCTCCAACATATAAGTGGTATCATATATTTGCCTTTTCCCAAATTACTTTACTTAGTATAATAATCTCTAGGTCCATTCATGTTGCTGCAAAGGGCATTATTTCATTTGTTTTTAGTGGCAGCATAATATTTCATTGAACAGTATATCATTTGTCTGATTTTGATATCAGGGTGATGATGGTCTCATAGAATGAGTTTGAGAATATTCCTTCCTCTGCACTTTTTGGAATAGTTTCAGAAGGATAGTTGTTAACTCTTCTCTAAATGTTTGATAGAATTCCCCTATGAAGTCACCTGGGCCTGAAGTTTTGTTGTGGAAAGCTTTTTCAATCACAGTTTCAAATTTCATTACTTGTAGTTGGTATTATGGTTTTATATTTTATCCTAGTTCAGTCTTTGAAGATTGTATCTTTCTAAGAACTTGTCCATTTCTTCTAGGTTGTTCATTTTATTGGCATATAGTTGCTTGTAATAGTCTCTTATGATCCTATGTATTTCTTAGTGTCAGTTGTAACTTCTCCTTTTTCATTTCTAATTTTATGATTTGAGTCCTCTCCCTTTTTTCTTGATAAATCTGGCTAAAACTTTATCAATTTCTTTTTGAAGAACCAGCTTTTAGTTTCATTATTTTTTTGTTTGTTTGTTTTCTTTATCTCTATTCTATTTATTTCTGCTCTGATCTTTATGGTTTCTTTTCTTCAACTAACTCTGGGTTTCGTTTGTTCTTCTTTGTCTTATTGCTTTCAGTATAAGGTCAGGTTGTTTATTTGAGATAGCTTACTTCTTTTTAGCAGTAACTGATATTCCATTATCTGGATGGACTACAGTTTATTCATTCAGCTACTGAAGGGCATGTAGATGGCTTTCAAGTTTGGGCAATTATGAATAAAGTTGCTATAAACATTTGTGTTCAGGTTTTTGTATAAATACTAAGGAGCACAAGTGTTGGATCACGTGGTAAGAGTATGTTTAGTTTTGTAAGAAACTAACGAACTGTCTTTCAAAGTAAGTGTACAATTTTATATTACCACCAGCAATGAATGAGATTTCTGTTGCTCCACATCCCTGCCAGGATATGATTTTGCCAATGTTTGAGATTTTTTGTCCATTCCAGTAGGTATATATTGTTATTCCATTGTTGTTGGTTTTTTTCTTAATCTTTATTTTTATTTATTTGGGTGCACTGGGTCTTAGTTGCAACACATGGGATCTTCGATCTTCTTTGCAGGCATGTGGGATCTTTTAGTTTCAGCATGTGGGATCTTTATTTTTTTGTTGCACACGTGGGATTTTTAGCTGTAGCATGCAAAGCCTCAATTGCAGCATGTGGGATCTAGTTCCCCAATCAGGGATTGAGTCCAGACCTTCTGTACTGGGAGTGCAAAATCTTAGCCACTGGACCGCCAGGGAAGTCTCATCTCATTGTTGTTTTAATTTGCATTTCCAAGACAACATATGACATGGTGCATCTTTTCATACACTTGTTTTTCATCTGCATGTCTTCTTTGCTGAGGCCTTTTAAGATCTTTGGTCCATTTTTTAATTGGGTTGTTTTCTTATTGTTGAGTTTTAATAATTCTTATATAATTTGAATAACAGTCCTTTGTTGGATGTATATTTTGAAAATATTTTCTCACACTCCATAACTTGCCTTCTCATTCTCTTCACAGCATCTTTCACAGAGCACAAACTTTTAACTTTAAAATTACTCATTATTTCTTACATTAATTTTGTCTTTGGCATTATCTCTAAAAAGTCATTGACAAATCCAAAGTCATCTAGTATCTCTTCTATATTATCTTCTCTTTTAGGAGTTTTTTCATTGTGTGTTTCCTATTTATATCTGTGATCCATTTTGACTTAAAGGAAAGTAAAGGAGCAATGTTTATGTCTAGATTCAATATTTTGTGTGTGAATGTCTGATTTCTCCAGCAGCATTTATTGAATAGACTGTCTTTGCTGCATGGTATTGCTTTTGCTTCTTTGTCAAAGATAAGTTGACTATATTTATGATTGTCTATTTTTCAGCTTTCTATTGTGTTCTATTGACTTGTTTGTCTCTTCTTTTGACAGTACCACTTTATCTTGATTACTATTGCTTTGTAGTAAGTCTTAAAGTCAGGCAGTAGCAGTCTCTCAGCCTTGTTGTTCTTCTTTAATATTGTGTTAGCTATTCTGGGTCTTCTGCCTCTCTATAATAAACTTTGAATCAGTTTGTTGGACCCATAAATCACTTGCCAGGATATTGATTGGGATCACACTGAATAGGTAGATCAGGTTGGGAAGAACTGGCATCTGCACAATATTGAGTCTTCCTATCCGTGAACAAGGGGTGCCTTTGCTTTTATTTAGTTCTTTTTAATTTTGTTTATCAGATTTTTATAGTGTTCTATATACATATACATATTCTGTTAGATTTATACCCAAATATTTTATTTGAGGGGGTTAAAATGTGAATGGCATTGTTTTTATTTTCAAATTCATTTTGTTTATTGTTGATATAAAAGAAAGCAACTGACATCTGTATATTAACTTTGTATCCTGCAATCTTGCTATAACTTCTTATTAGTTCAAAGATTTTGTCAGTTCTTTCAGATTTTCTCCATAGATGATCATGTTGTCTGGGAACAAAGACAGTTTTATGTTTTCTTCCTGATCTGTATACCTATTATTTCCTTTTCTTGCCCTCATAGCATTAGCAAAGATTTCCAGTAGATTGTTGAAAAGGAGTGCTTAAAAGGGATATTCTTACTTTGTACCTGGTTTTAGTGGGATAGTTTTTCATTTCTCACCATTAACTTTGATGTTATGGTTGTTTCTTAAATACATGCAAAAGGATTATACATCACATTAATAAATATAACTGGTGGTGGAAACCATCCCAAATCCTTCAGAATAAATCAAAACTATTTTAAAGCAAAGAGACTGGTGTGACTAATTCATGAGTTATAGAAAACTTTCAACACAGAGGATTAACATTAAAACACAGTGTCATGGTTTAAAAGGTAGTGTTTGACTTTTCTTTCTTAGTAGGCTATGAAATAGCAATGCCTCTCTAATCCAGTTTATTAGTTCAGTGAAATAAAATATCTGGATATTTAAACTCATCCTGCCCATCTTTTTTTTTTTTTTTTCTGGAAATTTCACTCTGTTTTCATTTGTTTAAAGTAGATTGATTTGTAGTTGTTATTTGGCCCATTTGTCCCATATTTTCAACCCTCGAGTATTTTAGTTATATTTGGTCTGTTTAGCCCCCAAATTAGATATTATTATTCTCTCTAGTCAGTATTTGGTTTGTTTTAACTGCATGTTTCTATTTTCTTTGATCACCAGCCTTGTATCTTATATATTCCTTTTAAAATCATTTCCCATAGCTCTAATGTACATTGTTTAGAAGTTCCCTTAAAGCAATGTATGTTGGTATATAAATCCTCAGCTTTTGTTTGTATAATATAAAATTTATCTTCATATCACTCTCAGTCTTGAAAAAGTGAGAAAATAATTCTAAGTGATAGTTACTTTCTTTTAACATACAGACGTTATCTCACTATCTTTTGGCTGATTTGGAGAGCCTAGTCATTGACTAATTCTTATTGCTTTTCTAGGTTATCAGTAATTTCTTTCCAGATTCCTTTAAGTTCTTTCTTTTTCCCCTTGGTATTTTACAATTTTACAATACAATAACAAAATTTTTGTTTATACTTCTTGGGTTTCACTGGGTTTCCTAAGACTCAGTTCTGATGTTTCTCATGAATATTGGAAATTATCAGCCTCTGTGTTCTTGAATATGGCACTTCTACCATTTTCTCCTTGGAAGAATAGCAATGACAAACCTACACAGCATATTAAGAAGCAGAGATATCACTTTGCTGACAAAGGTCCATATAGCCAAAGCTATGGTTTTTCTGGTAGTCATGTACGAATGTGAGAGTTGGACCATAAATAAGGCTGAGTACCAATGAACTGATGGTTTTTAACTGTGATGATGGAGAAGATTCTTCAGAGTCCTTTGGAGAGCAAGGAAATCAAACCAGTCAGTCCTAAAGAAAATCAACCCTGAATATTCATTGGAAGGACTGATGCTGAAGCTGAAGCTCCANCATAAATAAGGCTGAGTACCAATGAACTGATGGTTTTTAACTGTGATGATGGAGAAGATTCTTCAGAGTCCTTTGGAGAGCAAGGAAATCAAACCAGTCAGTCCTAAAGAAAATCAACCCTGAATATTCATTGGAAGGACTGATGCTGAAGCTGAAGCTCCAGTACTTGGGAGATCTGATCAGAAAAGCTGACTCACTAGAAAAGACCCTGATGCTGAGAAAGATTGAGGGCAGGAGGAGAAAGAGGCAACACAGTATATGATGATTAGATGACATCACTGACTCAAAGGACATGAGTTTGAGCAAACTCCAGGAGATAGTGAAGAATATGAAAGCCTGGTGTGCTGCAAAGAGCTGGACACAGCTTAGCGACATGACAACCATTTTCTCCAGCTGCTCATCCTAAAATTCCAATAAGATATATACAAATTAACTTAATATATCCCCATCAAAGTTAACCTCACTTTCATATTTTCTATCGCTTTGATTCTCTGAAGTATATTCTGTGTAATCTTTGGTTCTATCTCAGTTCAGTTCAGTTCAGTTCAGTCTCTTGACTCTTTGCGACCCCATGAATCGCAGCACGCCAGGCCTCCCTGTCCATCACCATCTCCTGGAGTTCACTCAGACTCACGTCCATTGAGTCCGTGATGCCATCCAACCATCTCATCCTCGGTCATCCCTTCTCCTCCTGCCCCCAATCCCTCCCAGCATCAGAGTTTTTTCCAGTGAGTCAACTCTTCACATGAGGTGCCCAAAGTACTGGAGTTTCAGCTTTAGCATCATTCCTTCCAAAGAAATCCTAGGGTTGATCTCCTTCAGAATGGACTGGTTGGATCTCCTTGCAGTCCAAGGGACTCTCAAGAGTCTTCTCCAACACCACAGTTCAAAAGCATCAATTCTTCGGTGCTCAGCCTTCTTCACAGTCCAACTCTCACATCCATACATGACCACAGGAAAAACCATAGCCTTGACTAGATGGACTTTAGTCAGCAAAGTGATGTCTCTGCTTTTGAATATACTATCTAGGTTGGTCATAACTTTTCTTCCAAGGAGTAAGCATCTTCTAATTTCATGGCTGCAGTCACCATCTGCAGTGATTTTGGAGCCCCAAAAAATAAAGTCTGACACTGTTTCCACTGTTTCCCCATCTATTTCCCATGAAGTGATGGGACCAGATGCCATGATCTTCGTTTTCTGAATGTTTTTCACTCTCTTCTTTCACTTTCATCAAGAGGCTTTTTAGCTCCTCTTCACTTTCTGCCATAAGGGTGGTGTCATCTGCATATCT
>SJYX01005847.1:203353-230446 GCA_006410675.1 Oreotragus oreotragus | reverse complement strand
TAACAACACAGGGGTTGAGGTGCTGACCCTCCACATAGTCAAAAATCCAAATACAATTTATAGCCTTAGGTATATGTTTGTTGTTCTTTCATATCATCTATTTCACATCCACAGATTCAGCCAGCTGGTGATCATGGAAAGCTTCAATTACTTACATCCAGACAAGAATATCTTTTAATATCTTCTCCAGGTAAGAATGCTGGAGTGGGTTGCCATGCCCTCTTCCAGGGGCTCTTCCCCACCTAGGTATCGAACATACATCTTTTGTGCCTCCTGCATTGGCAGGCAGATTCTTTACCACTCCTTTAGGGGTTACAGATTTGAAAGATGGAGAAGAAACAGCCAGAGGTAACAGGTAAAAGCAGAATATATAAATTCTGTGGAAGACAGATGAGGAGGGTATCTCAAGGAGAGAAGTCTCTTAGGACCTTCAACTTCTTATAGATATTTACCCTCCAACCTGAAACAACTAAATCAAGGTGAAATAAATGAAAGAATAGCTTGCAAGATTTTGAACATCAGACAACAAAGGGTAGTGATCCCTGGTTAGGGGATTCCCAGGTGGCCGTAGTGGTAAAGAACCCACCTGCCTATGCAGGAGACATGAGAAGCAGGTTCGATCCCTGGATCGGGAAGATCCCCTGGAGGAGGGCATGGCAAACCATTTCAGTATTCGTGCCTGGGAAAACCCATGGACAGAAGAGCTTGGTGAGCTACAGTCCCTAGGGTTGCAGAGTCGGACATGACTAAAGTGACTTAGCACTCAGCACATTCCTGCAAAGATGAAAAGCAAATGAGTCCTATGATTAGCCCAGCTTACTACATTTGAAGAGACTCCAGGCTGGTTCATGGAGGAGGTGATCGGGTGATACCAAGAAATGAGGTGCAGCTGAGAGTTTGAGGAGAACAAGGGGGCTAGAATTCACAGGGCAGAGCACCAGCGAGGAGAGAGCTGTGTGTAGAGAGAACCCTAAACACCTGTGGAGGCCTTCCTTGAGCATTCAGAGCCCTGCTCAGCACTCCAGCTCACACAGCTGGGCCTGATTTGCCTGAACCAACTACAGGAAATATCACCTGAGGCTCACACAGGATGGCAAATGAATGCCTGTCCTCATCAGCCAGACTGGGAAGCCTAATAATTCATGGGACTTTATGGGATATTCAGAAGGCTTTGCCTGAATAGTAGGAATATTTAGTCCAAAAGGCTGCTCCTGTCTAACATCTTCTGAAAAGTAAAATTAAAAATAATGAATTGTTTTCAACTAATTTAACTTTATTTAAGAAGAAAGCTCAAGAATTGTAATACAAAGGTTTAGTTTCAAACAAGGTAAAATTCACAATGACCCAGGGGTTGAACCAGGTTTCCTGCATTGTGGGCGGACTCTTTACTGACTGAGGCACCAGGGAAGCCACCTTAAATCTATACAGTGTTTTATGCTGATTATATACCAATAAAGCTGGAAAATATTACAGATTTTGAAAAATCAATATTTTGACTTTATGTAGAAGATACCTATTTGCTTGTCTCTATACAATTCATGACGATGTCATCATCTCTTCCACTCTCTACCTGAATACAGTCATGATAACTTAAGGAAATGGGTAGTGATTAAACACTGTAATCTGATTTATTTTTAGGATATTGTATTCTCTAGCCTTAAAATACTGAAAGACTATATTAACGATCACTACATACAATATACTACCCAGTTATAATCTGCTGGATTTGCAAATTCTATTTTCCTTGTTTATTTGAATAGTTAGTAGGAGGTCTGGATTTGATGTTCCTTAGAAACAGTTGTTGATTCAACTTATTCGTCTCTTTAGAGAGAGAAATCAATTTTTATAGTCATATAAAAATGCCATGAAAACATCAGTGCACTTCATTTTCAGAAATAGTACACCATAAATAGAATAAGTGCATTTTATATTTCCTGTATTGTAAAAGATAAATTCAGTCAGGTGAATATGTGAAATCTGTATCACTAGGACGTTAACTCACTCATTCAAAAAAATTTGCATTTTTGGTACACGTCTCTAACATATAAAAGTCACTGATTTTGCTTGTACTGTGAAGGAAACAAAGACAGCAGGCAGAAGGATAAGTGATATTCTTATCTCCAGCAAACCCATAATCTACTAGGATTGTTGAAAAATCTCCATAGTAAACTATAATGAAAGGTCACAAGGAAGTAATGGTAATAAAAGAGATACAACCGGTAGTTTAGAAAAACCAGTGTGTACCAGTGGATTCAAAGATGATTTCACACTATAGCTGACATTTACATTGGGCCATCAATAACTTCAGATATGCAGATGACACCACCCTTATGGCAGAAACTGAAGAGGAACTAAAAAACCTCTTGATGAAAANGAGAGTTCCAGAAAAACATCTATTTCTGCTTTACTGACTATGCCAAAGGCTTTGACTGTGTAGATCACAAGAAACTGTGGAAAATTCTGAAAGAGATGGGAATACCAGACCACCTGACCTGCCTCTTGAGAAACCTGTATGCAGGTCAGGAAGTAACAGTTAGAACTAGACATGGAACAACAGACTGGTTCCAAATAGGAAAAGGAGTATGTCAAGGCTGTATATTGTCACCCTGTTTATTGAACTTCTATGCCAAGTACATCATGAGAAACACTGGGCTGGATGAAGCACAAGCTGGAACCAAGATTTCTGGGAGAAATATCAATAACCTCAGATATGCAGATGATACCACCCTTATGGCAGAAAGTGAAAAAGAACTAAAGAGCCTCTTGATGGAAGTGAAAGAGGAGAGTGAAAAAGTTGGCTTAAAGCTCAACATTCAGAAAACGAAGATCATGGCATCTGGTCCCATCACTTCATGACAAATAGCTGGGGAACCAGTGGAAATGGTAGCAGACTATTTTGGGGAGCTCCAAAATCACTGAAGATGGTGACTGCAGCCAAGAAATTAAAAGATGCTTACTCCTTGGAAGAAAAGTTATGACCAATCTAGACAGCATATTAAAAAGCAGAAACATTACTTTGTCAACAAAGGTCTGTCTAGTCAAGGCTATAGTTTTTCCAGTGGTCATGTGTGGATATGAGAGTTGGACTGTGAAGAAAGCTGAGCACCGAAGAATTGATGTTTTTGAACTATGGTGTTGAAGAAGACTCTTGAGAGTCCCTTGGACTGCAAAGAGGTCCAACCAGTCCATCCTAAAGGAGATCAGTCTTGGGTGTTCATTGGAAGGACTGATGCTGAAGCTGAAACTCCAATACTTTGGCCACCTCATGTGAAGAGCTGACTCATTTGAAAAGGCCCTGATGCTGGGAAAGACTGAGGGCAGGAGGAGAAGGGGATGACAGAGGATGAAATGGTTGGATGGCATCACCGACCCAATGGACATGAGTTTGGGTGAACCCCAGGAGTTTGTGATGGACAAGGAGGCCTGGTGTGATGCAGTTCATGGGACTGCAAAGAGTTGGACAGGACTGAGCTAAACTGAACTATTCCTGTGTGTGAATGGAGCACCCCTGTTGATGTCTTACCCACCTCCATTCTCTCCATGATCCCCATTTCCCTGCCCCCAGGCCTGGCTCCCTGCTGCCATCACCTCACATCAGGGACCTTTACATTGTTTCTGGGAGTTTCTGGCTAGGATTCAGGTCTGGGTGGCTGCCCACAGTGGTGGCTGGCTTGGTAATTGCCTTAGGCTCTCTTCTCCAGAAGCTGATGCTGACCTAGAACTTGGGGCACAAGGTCTTAATTAGGAATCAACACCTGCAAAAGGAAGTGGGGAGGAAGCAGGATCAGGCAGAGCAAAAAACAGAACTGCAATGGGGGCCTTGAAGCCTTGGCCAACCTGCAGGGGGACCTGGGAGGGAGGGAGTGGTGGCCTGCAGAAGGTCCCATGGAAGCCTCAAAGGGCTGGGTCTCAAGACCTCTGCCTCCCTCAGTCCCCTGGCTGTGGGCTGCCCTGAGGGGGATGTGACCTTGGGCAAGGCTGCTTAGATAGCTGAGGCAGACACTGAAGCAGATGGCGGCTGGAGGACCCGGCCCCAGCTGCTGGGCAGCAAGTGAAAGTGAAAGTCGCTCAGTCGTGTCTGACTCTTTGTGACCCCATGGACTGTAGCCTGCCAGGCTCCTCTGTCCATGGACTGCAGGGGGACCTGGGAGGGAGGGAGTGGTGGCCTGCAGAAGGTCCCATGGAAGCCTCAAAGGGCTGGGTCTCAAGACCTCTGCCTCCCTCAGTCCCCTGGCTGTGGGCTGCCCTGAGGGGGATGTGACCTTGGGCAAGGCTGCTTAGATAGCTGAGGCAGACACTGAAGCAGATGGCGGCTGGAGGACCCGGCCCCAGCTGCTGGGCAGCAAGTGAAAGTGAAAGTCGCTCAGTCGTGTCTGACTCTTTGTGACCCCATGGACTGTAGCCTGCCAGGCTCCTCTGTCCATGGAATTCTCCAGGCAAGAATACTGGAGTGGGTTGCCATGCCCTTCTCCAGGGAATCTTCCTGACCCAGTCTTCAAACTCAGGTCTCCGGCATTGCAGGCAGATTCTTTACCAGGGCAGGAAGGCCTTCCTAAAGGGAGCTCTGGGCGGGGTGCCCACGTGCACCACAAGAGCACACCTCTGTTCCTCTGTCACACATCTGGGATCACCTCCCACACAAACTCCTTGAACTTGTATCCTGTCTCAGGCTCTGTTCTGGGGGGAACTCACACTAAGACAGTGGATGTATCTCAATGTACACATCCATTCTCCCATTAAGGGACATCCCTGCAATCTTTTGCTACTGCATACTATGCTGCACTAGACCTTTTCGTACCTGTCTCCTTTCATATGCGCCGTGGGAGTTTTAAGATAAATACCTGGAGGCTGAGTTCTCGGAAAACAGGGTTACACACCTTCAAGTTTACCAGGGGTTGGACCAAGGGCCTGGAGCTGAAGTTAAGATTGAGGGTAAGAATATACTGGGAAGACAGCCTCATACTGAAAATGTTTTGTATCAGATACTTCATCACAGACAAATCCTCAGAACCCTTCCTTTAGAGCAGAGTTTCTCAAACTTTAATGTGCATACAAATCCCCTGGGGATTTTGCTGTAGTGTAGATTCTGATCTGGTAAATCTAGATTGGGACTTGAAATTCTGAATTTGTAAGCTTGTAGGTGCTGCTGCTGCTCCATGGACTTCACACTGAGTATCAAGCTCTAGAGAATAAGTCTGACTGGGGGGCTATCAAATATCAAAGTAAAAGATCCATGATTCTTTTTGACCACTGCCAATAGAATAGGGTAAAAAGAGATGGCCTACAGAAGGAAGTAACCCGTGGGCTAAACCATTAAGATACTACAAGTGTGGGATATTATACTACTAAAGGTCTAGGGATTCCCCACTGATGGCTTTTGGGAGTAATGTCAATTCCAGGTTACACCTCACTATTTTCTTGGGGGAAGATAAAGACCAGTGTGGTCTTATAGGAGTAGGTCTGTCTTTTAAATGTCAACTTTTCTGTTGTTCTAGACACAATGTTTGTCAGTTTGAAGATGCTATAACATTTGTCTATAAAAACTGCCCAAGTCAGGTTGATTTGTACTTGAGTCCCCAAGCAGATAGACTTGCTTTGAGGATTTATAGCCATGGACCACCATATGAGAAGGTCTTCTGTTCATTCCCATCAGTGCAAAGGGACTTCTAGCATCAGTTAAAGAACTTCTGTTTCTATTCATGATGGTGTAGTTCAGTTCAGTTGCTCATTCGTGTCCGACTCTTTGCGACCACATGAATCGCAGCACACCAGGCTTCCCTGTCCATCACCATCTCCCAGAATTCACTCAAACTCACATCCATTGAGTCGGTGATACCATCCCGCCATCTCATCCTCTGTCATCCCCTTCTCCTCCTGCCCCCAATCTCTCCCAGCATCCCAGTCTTTTCCAATGAGTCAACTCTTCTCATGAGGTGGCCAAAGTACTGGAGTTTCAGCTTTTGCATCACTCCTTCCAAAGGACACCCAGGACTGATCTCCTTTAGAATGGACTGGTTGGACTTCTTTGCAGTCCAAGGGACTCTCAAGAGTCTTCTCCAACACCACAGTTCAAAAGCATCAATTCTTCGGCACTCAGGTTTCTTCCGGGGAAGGCAATGGCACCCCACCCTAGTACTCTTGCCTGGAAAATCCAATGGACAGAGTAGCCTGGTGGGCTGCAGTCCATGGGGTCACTAACAGTCGGACAGACTGAGTGACTTCACTTTCACTTTTCTCTTTCATGCATTGGAGAAGGAAATGGCAACCCACTCCAGTATTCTTGCCTGGAGGATCCCAGGGATGGGGGAGCCTAGTGGGCTGCCGTCTATGGGGTCACACAGAGTCGGACACGACTGAAGTGACTTAGCAGCAGCAGCAGCAGCAGGTTTCTTCACAGTCCAACTCTCACATCCATACATGACCACTGGAAAAACCATAGCCTTGACTAGATGGACCTTTGTTGGCAAAGTAATGTTTCTGCTTTTTAATAGGCTGTCTAGGTTGGTCATAACTTTCCTTCTAAGGAATAAGCGTCTTTTAATTTCATGGCTGCAATCACCATTATGGTGTAACAAAGACTGAATTTATCCTCCCATTCAAAACAATGAAAAAGATGGACAAATATGGAAACAATGGGAACACATGAGGTGAGCCCTACAATTACTTATCTCATTGCGTGGAGAAAGTTTCCCATCTGTGACATATGGCAGGGAACCCAAGCAGAACCTGGGGGTCTCCCTGTGTTGAGTGAGCAGAGATGGGGTGCAGGGCAGCCCTGGCATCTACAGTTCACAGGGCAGAGTAGCAGGGGAGAGAGCTGGACACAGGGAGAATTCTGAAGATCTACAGAGGATCCTTCCTGAGTATTAATCTGAGTATTGACCAGCCCAGGCATGTGAAGACTGTTGTTGAAACCAAGGAAAGAACCACCCAACAGGATCTGAGGGAACAGGATTCAGCACTCATAGTGCCAAGAACAATGCTTGCTCCCCACAGCCAGAGTAGAAAATCTCAATTCAGGAGGCACTGACTAGAGCACCAGGGAGGGTCTTGCCTTGGGGGCAAAATGAACTCTAAATTAAATCAACTCTGACCTGGCCTAATAAATCTGAAATATAAGAAAGACCTGAAATTAACAAACTGTTGGAGAGGAAGAAATTTTCCTCTACTCTTCTAGGTTCTTCTGGCTTGTCTAAGAATTAAATTGACATGAGACAGATTAAGAGGAGAAAAATTAAGTGAAAGTTTAGTAACATGGATATATGGGAGAGACCTAGGAAAACTAAGTAATTCACAAAAATAGCCTAAGCCCTCACCTTAAATACCATCTTCAGCTAAAGACAAAAGAGGATGTTGGGAGCAGTGGTTTGAGACTGCAGAGGGGAAGTAGGCAGCTGACATGAAGGTGAAAAAGCAACTGTTTGGAAAAGCCATGCAGAGATAATGGAACACTGATCTTTAGGCCCTGCCTAGAGTTTTCCCCATCATCCTAGCCCATATCTTTGCAGAGATCTCTGGTGATAGCTCTAATCCAGAAACAGAACCCTTATCTAAAAGTTTTTAGGGAGCTCAGGGAGGGGTCAAAATTTCTTCCTGAGTCTTTTGGGCCTTAATTGTTTTTGTTCAAAACAGTTCACATGCCAAAGAGACATTTTGGGTGGCGAGTTTTGCTCCTCTACAATACTGTTTCCAAGTAACTTAACTGCATTCCAGAACAAAGCTCAAGAATATTTACATGGATACAAAAATATTCAACATCCAACAAAGTAAAACTCACAATGTTTGGCATCCCAACCAAAAGTACCAGGCATGCAAAAACGCAGAAAAATACAATTCAGAATGATGAGAAAAATCAATCAAAAATCATCAAAGCTGACTTGAAGAATACAGATGATAGAATTCATCTGTATTTTTAAGTTATTTAAGAATTTTAAGAATTCATCTGTATTTTTAAGTTATTATGACTATATTCCATATTTCAAGAAGACAGAGGAAAAACTCAATATAATATATAGACACATGAAAGATATAAAATAAACCCAAACTGAACTTTTAGGGACAAAAATGGTGATGTCCAAGATGAAAAATGCACTTGCTAACATTAATAGATTTTACATTGCAGAAAAAAGAACAGTGAACATGAAGATAATAGCAACAGAAACAATCCAAAATTAAACTTAGAAAAATACTAAAAAATGGGGATATCAGTGAACTGTGAGATAATTTTAACACTCATGTAATGTAGAGATTGGAGTCCCCGAAATGGGGAGGGGGCAGGGGGCCAAAAATAATATTTGAGGAAGAATGGCCAAAAATGTTCTAAATCTGGTGAAAATTATAAACCCACAGATCAAAAGAAGCTCAATAAATCTCAAGCACAAAAACATGAAGAAAACATCACTAACACATACCATAATCAAATTGCTTAAAGCCAGTGATGAAGAGAAAATCAAAAGAAGCTGAGAAAAAAAGATACATTATTACAGAGAAACAGAAATAAAAATGACAGATTTCTTGCCAGGAACAAAGTAAGCTAGAAGACAGTAGAATGACAACTTTAAAGAACTAAGAAGAAAGAAAAAAACAGTCAAACTAGACTTCTATACCCAATGAATCTTTAAAAAAATGAAGATGGTCAAGAAAATAAGAAGACAAACCACAAACACGGAGAAAATATTTCCAAAAGACACAACTCGTTAAGGGCTGTTATCCAAAATATACAGAAAAACACTGAAAACTCAATAATATCAAAATGAACAATTCAATTAAAAAGTGGGCCAAAGACCTGACATATACCTCACCAAAGAAGTTACACAGATGGCAAATAAGCACATGAAAAACTGTTCTACGTTACATGTCAACAGCAAAATGTAAATTAAAACAATGAGATACCTCTATGCACTTATTAGAATGGCCAAAATCTGGAAGGCTGAGGACACCAAATGTTGGTGAGAATGTGGACAGCAGGAACTCTCATCCAAGTGGGAGTATAAAATAGTACAGCCACTTTGGAAGACAGTTTGGCAGTTTCTCACAAAACCAAACATACTCTTACCACATGATCTAGCAGTCATACGCTTTGGTATTTACCCAAAGGAGCTGAAAACTTATGTCCTCAAAGTCTTCCACATGGATGTTTTAGTAGCTTTATTCATAACTGTCAAAACTTGGAAGCAATCAATATGTCCTTCAAAGATGAATGGATAAACTGTGGTACATGTAGACAATGTTCTATTATTCAGTGCTAAAAAGAAACAAGCTATTGAGCCACAAAAATTTTTTTTAAATATTACTGACTGAATGAAGCCAATGTGAAAAGGTTATGTACTATATGATTCCAACCATGACATTCTGGGAAAGGAAAAACTACAGAGATGGTAAAGAAATCAGTGACTGTCAGAGGTTGGGGAAGGGTAAAGACACAATAAGCAGAGTACAGAGGGTTTGGAGAATAGTGAAAATACTTTGTATAGTACTATAATGGTGGACGGGCCTTCCCTAGTGGCTCAGTTAGTAAAGAATCTGCCTGCAATGTAGGAGACCTGGGTTTGATCCTCGGGTCAGAAAGATCCCCTGGAGAAGGAAATGGCAACCCACTTCAGTATTCGTACCTGGGAAATGGACAAAGAAGCCTAGCAGGCTACAGTCCATGGGGACTCAAGAGCTGGACATGACCTAGAGACTAAACCACCATAATGGTGGATACATGTCACCATGCATTTTTCTAAAACTATATAACAGGCTTCCCTGGTAGCTCAAACGGTAAAGCGTCTGCCTACAATGTGGGAGATCTGGGTTCGATCCCTGGGTCGGGAAGATCCCCTGGAGAAGGAAATGGCAACCCACTCCAGTATTCTTGTCTGCAAAATCCCATGGACTGAGGAGTCTGGTAGGCTATAGTCCATGGGGTCGCAAAGAACTGGACATGACTGAGCGACTTCACTTTTTCATACAAAGTGCATCACCCTGAATGAACCCTAAGATAAAATGTGGGCTTTGGGTGAGTATGACATGTCAGTGTAGGTTTACCAATTGCAAGAAACATACCATCTCATTGGGGGTGTTGATAATGGGGGACACTATGTATGTGTGGAGGCAAGGAGTACATGGGAAATCTCTGTACCTTTCTCTCAGTTTTGATGAATGTAAAACTGCTCTAAAAACCAAAATATTTTTTTCTAAAGGAATTATAAGAGGAAAAAAAGGGAGTTAGGGGAAATACTTTTTCTGATATATAAAAACTAAAGAATTCACCACCAGTACTTATTCTATCAGGGCTTCCCCTGTAGCTTCGTCATTAAAGAGTCTGCCTGTAATGCAGGAGACCCGGGTTCGATCCCTGGATCAGGAAGATCCCCTGGAGAAGGAAATGGTAATCCAGTCCAGTACTCTTGCCTGGAGAATCCATGGACAGAGGAGCCTGGCAAGCTCCCATCCACGGGGTCACGAGAGTTGGACACGACAGCAACTGTATCACCACCACCACTGATTCTATCAGGAACGCTATTGGAAGTCGGACAAGCAGAGGGAAAATGACAGCAGAGGGAATCTAGATCTACGTAACGGAACAGTGTCAGAAATTACACTGCCTGGGTAATGTTTTTTTGGTCGTGTCATGTGGGATCGTAATTCCCTGACCAGGGGTCAAATCTGTGCCCTCTGCAGTGGAAGTGCTGAGTCCTAACCACTGGACCTCCAGGGAATTCCCTAGATAGGTAATTTAAAGATCTTTTCTTATCTAAATCTCTTTAAAAGGTAATTGACTATGCAAGACAAAATAAAAACAATTTGCTTATGTAGAAGTAAATGTATGACAACAGTAACAAAGCCTGGGAGAGGAGAAATAGAAATAGCTATTAAAAGGTTCTCATATTTTACATGAAGTGGCATGATATCTCTTGGAGGTAAACCATGATAAATTAAAGCAACCACTAAAGTAGCACAATAAAGAGTTACAGCTAATAAGTCAACAACGGAGATAAAATGAAATAATGAAATATATCCAATTAATCCAAAAAGAGTCAGAATAAGATGGGAAAATGAACCCAAAAAACAGATGGTAAAAAAATAGAAAACAGCAAGGCAGTGGAATTAAAGCTAACCATATCCAAAATCGCCACACATTAAAATAGGCTAAACATTCCAAATTAGAATAGAGATAGTCATATTGGATATAAAAGCAAGATACAGGTTTCCCCGGTGGCTTAGTGGTAAAGAATCCGCCTGCCAATGCAGGAAACACGAGTTGGATCCCTGATCCAGGAAGATCCCATGTGCCGCAGAGCAACTGAGCTTGCATCACACCTATTGAGCCTGTGCTCTAGAGCCTGGGAGCCACAACCACTGAACCCATGTGCCTCAACTACTGAAGCCCGAGTGCCTTGGAGCCCGCGCTCCTCAACAAGAGAAGCCACTAGCGAGAAGTCTGTGCACGGCAGCGAGAGAGTAACCCCTGCTTGCCACAACTAGAGAAACGCCCAAGCAGCAACAAAGACCCAGCACAGCCAAAAATAAGCAAGTATATAAAAATTAATTTGGCAAAAGAAATAATTTTGAAAATAAAACACAGAACAAAGTTTCAGCAACAGAGAAAGAATTTTTAGGTAAAGAGGGGGTTCAGTCCCTCTGAGTTCCACTTTGGGGTTTATCACTGGGTCCAGAGATGTGCTTATTGGTCCTCTGGGTCCAGGGCAGCCAGAGCGTCCCAGCTTCCCAGCTGACATGGGCTGGCACTGTCATCCAGCACTAAACACAAGGACAGTATTACCCCTAGATCAGGGTAGTCAAGGTGCCTGTCCCACACCTTCTGCTTTCAGGACCATCTGCTCAGGCCTTCCTGTGGCTGAGGCCTCTCCTTGGTGTGAGATCAAGGAGCCAGGGGGAGCCAAGGACAAGGAGGACCTTCCACATCCAGGGTCTGGGTCCCAAAGGCCCTGGAACTCTCTGCTGAAATGAACTGACCCCAATTCTAGGGCCATTAGTGGACTCTTATACAGATCCATCCTACCAAAGCAGGGCCCTACAGGGGCCAAGGGGGCTGTAGTGGGAGCATGCCAATGAAGTCTGGACAGGGTTGTCTCCACCCATGACTTTAAGCCCTCTGTCATGAGGAATAGAGACAAAGGTGTGGGGAGAAGCAGAATGAACTGTGAGCCAGGGAGCCCTCATTTAAGTTCTTGCCTTGGTCTCTGCGAATGTTAGTAGTGGGCCTGCCCCAAGAAGAACAAATGGGAGACATCCACAGAAAGCACAAGAATCATGAAACCAACACATTTAATAGAACTCCTAACTCGACGTATGAAGATAAGTGTTCCCAAAGCCGCTGCATTAATAAACCTGGCCCTAAAGCTTTGGAGAAAGCAATGGCAACCCACTCCAGTACTCTTGCCTGGAAAATCCCATGGACGGAGGAGCCTGGTAGGCTGCAGGCCATGGGGTCTCTAAGAGTTGGACACGACTGAGCGACTTCACTTTCACTTTTCACTTTCATGCACTGGAGAAGGAAATGGCAACCCACTCCAGTGTTCTTGCCGGGAGTATCCCAGGGACGGGGGAGCCTGGTAGGCTGCCGTCTATGGGGTCACACAGAGTCGGACACGACTGAAGCGACTTAGCAGCAGCAGCAGCAAAGCTTAATTTATTTTTCATGTTAAAAGTCAGGGGAAAAAATGAATTATTCTAATCACTAAGATTCATTTGTTTTAAAAAAATAGAAATAGTTCCCTACATCAGCATGAGGATAAACTGAGAATGCAGGCAATATTTCATGGAGGTAAGCACTTAGCACATGTTGATATGATTGTTCTGTTTCTATTTTCCTTCAGCTGGTCCCTAAGATAATGTTCAAAGCATTACCTTTTCCCTTACTATGTCTGGTCAGATCTAGTTAATAAAAAATAGACAGTAAGACATTTTTAAATGTCAAGTAAGCCAAGTTAATAATTGCTCACCTACAATATGAGAGCAAATTGTAGTTTGGGATCAAAAGCAATTGTTTTTCTACTTTTCAGAGCAGGCAGAATTCCTGATGGTTGTGTACCAGGTGAGTGTGGGACAAGCTTAGAATCGAATGGTCTTATCATCTTGGCTTACGCCAGACCCTGGCTGGGGGCATCTATCCAGCTTAATGAGGCTGAGATTTAATCTGTCTTGTCTGGAAAGAAAGGAAGAACTGAAAACCCTTGCCGATGACCATGAAATCTGCTAAAATATCAAACCACGCTACACGAGGATAGTCTTCAAAGGCTGGTGAGGTTGCAGGGCACGCGGCTCATGCCAGAAATCACAGCTGTCATCCCTCACACTTGTGTAGCACTCTGCTCTTTCCATAGGGGTGTGGTAGGCAGGATTTCCCATCATCTTCATTTAGACGGAGTGGTGCTCACTACACAGAGAACCCAGGAATGGAACCCTTGCATTCCTCAAATTCCCTTTGGGAGAACGTTTGGAGACGATTGTGCTGGCTCTGGGGGCTGGACAGAGGACCGTGCTCATTAAGTGCCTGTCAGATGTTGCTGAGACTCACCTCTGCAAGACCTCGAACAAGGGAGGAAGCCACAATGCCTTCAAAGAAACCCCCACCTCTGGACCACTAAGTGCAGTCTTTCCCATGAAGGCCTGGCTAACAGGGAGGCTTGTGCCCTGGATACAGGGTTTTGTCTCTTGTCTGTCTGCCCTGGAGGAACATATGCTTGTAACACATGTAGGCATCTGGAGACACATGTTCTGAGCCCCAGATTTCTGAAAGGGTGCTCTGGGCTGCAGATCTGGCTGGAGGACATGGTCCTGGACATATGGTGCCTCTCAGGGATGGGGCCAGGTGCTCAACAACCTCATGGGTGTTCAGGCTGATACACTCAGAAGAGGTGCAAGGGCAGGCAGCCGGCCAAAGTAACCCAAATGATTACACTACCATTTACGGGGCTTCCCTTGTGGCTCAGATGGTAAAGCATCTGCCTACACTGCAGGAGACCCGGGTTTGAGCCCTGGGTTGGGAAGATCCTCTGGAGAAGGAAATGGCAACCCACTCCAGTAGTCTTGCCTGGAAAATCCCATGGACGGAGGAGCCTGGTAAGCTACAGTCTATGGGGTCACAAAGAGTCAGACACAACTGAGCGACTTCACTTCACCATTTATGGAGCATCTTCAAGCACTAATTATTTTATATACATTATCTTATTTAATCCTCAGAACACCTTGCATTGGTTTCATTATTCCCATTTCACAGACAAGGAAAGTGAGGTTTAGTGGGGAAAAGAAATTTCCCAAACTACACAGCTGTAAGTGGTGGAACCAAGAACTTTCTATCAAAAGACCAGCTTATAAAAAGTCAGGAGTATAACACTTGGGTTGAAGGTGCTCCCAGGACATTGTTTAGGGAGCCTTATTTTGACATCTGAGGTTTTCATACTTGGAAGCTCAGTCACCTAAGATTCCACAAAATCACTGTGCAGTAGCCATCACGCATCACCTCCAGGTCCCCAGAGCCCCAGCCTAGCCTGGCAGTCCTCACTCCCACAGTCTGGGGTTCCTGATCCAGGGCCCTCTCCACACCTTCTGGGAGCTTTCCTGTGGTTACCAAGACTGAGCCTGGGAAAGTGGCCAGTGCTATTTGTCAGCTTTTGCCTCTTTCAGCAGCACATGGGATTCTGGCTGGGGATGGGACAGAAGAAATATGGTTGTTGAGGCCTGTCTATCAGCTCCGTGGGGGCAGAAACACACCCCTGGGACTTTGCAGTTCTCAGGACCCAAGGCCGAGCTGTTTTCTCAAAGGACAACATCTGTCTCCTCTGTAGTTCTCCTGCAGGCTGCCTTGCTTTTTCCTGGTAGAGGAGGAAAGACACTGTGACTGTGAGTACCTCCCTCCCGGTCCTGGGGGTTTAACCCTCTTGAAAGACAGACAGAAAACATCCCTGAGGGGGCCAAGGTGGGGCGGAGGGGCAGGGGGTGTGTGCCAAACTGGGGGTCCAGCACGGGATCCTGACTGAACCAGGACAGAGGACCAGTTGGAAGTGGACTGAACCACACCACACACTAAGAGTCAGATGGCACCTGAGGATGAGGGGCCCAGGCTCCAGGAGTGTGGATCTGATGGTGGAGGGAGGGAGGCGGGTGTGCAGAGCCGTGGGCACCTGCAGGCCCCAGCTGGAAAAGAAGCGAGACGGGCAGGAGTTTGGCAAGAGGGGCTCGTGGAGCTGGCTGTTCTGGTTGCTGTGCCAGTGGACTCACCAGAGTTAAAGGAGAGAGACAGGCTGTCCCAGCTGTTTACTCCTATAAGGCAACAAGTTAAACTAAAAATCCTCTAGGATTCAAAACCAGCTTTTGTACACGCTAGCCTCCACTTTCCTTTCTGGCCTCATCCCTAGCTACTTCTCTATTTTGTCCACTCTAGCCCTGGTCAGAAAGTCTGTGTTCCAAGAGACTCACAGACTTAGAAAACGAACTTACAGTTGCTGGAGGGAAGGGACAGTTAGGGAGTTTGGGATGGTCATGTACACACAGCTACATTCAAAATGGATAAGCAACAAGGACCTAATGTATAGCACATGGAACTCTGCTCAGTGTTATGTGGCAGCCTGGATGGGAGGGGGTTGGGGGGAGAATGGATACACATATATGTATGGCTGAATCCCTTCCCTGTTCATTGGAAACTACCGCAACATTGTTAATCAGCTATCAGTTCAGTTCAGTTCAGTTCAGTCGCTCTTTGCAACCCCATGAATCGCAGCACGCCAGGCCTCCTTGTCCATCACCAACTCCCGGAGTTCACTCAGGCTCACGTCCATCGCGTCAGTGATGCTATCCAGCCATCTCATCCTCTGTCGTCCCCTTCTTCTCCTGCCCCCAGTCCCTCCCAGCATCAGAGTCTTTTCCAATGAGTCATCGCTTCGCATGAGGTGGCCAAGATACTGGAGTTTCAGCTTTAGCATCATTCTTCCAAAGAAATCCCAGGGTTGATCTCCTTCAGAATGGACTAGTTGGATCTCCTTGCAGTCCAAGGGACTCTCAAGAGTCTCCTCCAACACCACAGTTCAAAAGCATCAATTCTTTGGTGCTCAGCCTTCTTCACAGTCCAACTCTCACATCCATACATGACTACTGGAAAAATCATAGCCTTGACTAGATGGACCTTAGTCGGCAAAGTAATGTCTCTGCTTTTGAATATACTATCTAGGTTGCTCATAACTTTTCTTCCAATACTCCAGCACAAAATAAAAAGTTTAAAGTCTGAAAAACAGAAACAAACAAACAAAAAGTCTGTGTCCCTTCATATGTGGCTCTCTCCTACATCTTTGCCTGAGTAACTTGCTTGCTCTTCTCCAAGTGCCCACTCATCGGCTCTCTGCCTGTAGAAACTCTGCTCATACTACCTGAACAGGTAAGTCACGTAAGAGTTACAGTCAGGAAGGATAAGGAAACATAGTTATCAGAGAAATGGAAATTAAAACTTATTACAAGACATCATGGCATGGCTATGACGTTAGTAGTTTACAAAGAAAAAAATCCTCAAAAAACAAAAATCACCCAGTGCTGATGCACTTCTGATGTAATGGGTAAGTCTATTGCTGATGATGGTATAAATGGGTCCAACCATTTCTGGGGGAACAATGGAGGAATATATTTCAAGGGGACTAGATATGTTCAATGCCTGTCGACCCCCGTCAATCCTACTTTGCAGAGCTAAGCGAAATAAAATGATACTGGGCTTCCTTGGGGCCTCAGTGGTAAAGAATCTGCCTGTCAATTCAGGAGACATGGGTTTGGCCCCTAGTCTGGGAAGACCCCACATGCTACAGAGCAACTAAGCCCCTGCACCACAGCTAGTGAGTCTATGCTCTAGAGCCCAGGAGCCATAAACACTGAGCCCACGTGCTGCAACTACTGAAGCCCACATGCCCTAGAGCCTGTGCTGGGCAACTAGAGAAGGCACCACGAGGAGAAGCCCGCACACCAGAGCTGAAGAGTAGCCTCTGACTGCTGCAACTAGAGAAAACCCCGCACAGCCGCAAAGACCTGCTATAGCCAAATAATTATAAACTGATATTAAAAAAGAAAACAATACTAAAGAATAAAAAAGCTACATGCATAATAAAGGTACCCCTTACTTGTGGCTCAGCTGGTAAAGAATCCTCCTGCAATACAGGAGACCTGAGTTCGATCCCTGGGTTGGGAAGATCCCCTGGAGAAGGGAAAGACTACCCACTCCAGTATTCTGGCCTGGAGAATTCCATGGACTGTTTGGTCCATGGGGTTGCAAAGAGTCAGACAGGACTGAGCAACTTTCACTTTCATACTTACATCATAATTGCTAACTCCAAAGAAATGGGAGAAACAGCGCAACTATCCCACACCAGGGACNCCCTGGAGAAGGGAAAGACTACCCACTCCAGTATTCTGGCCTGGAGAATTCCATGGACTGTTTGGTCCATGGGGTTGCAAAGAGTCAGACAGGACTGAGCAACTTTCACTTTCATACTTACATCATAATTGCTAACTCCAAAGAAATGGGAGAAACAGCGCAACTATCCCACACCAGGGACCTATAAAGGAAATTACTTTCACCACCAGATGGAAAATACGATGAAAACTATTAGCAAAAGGAAATGCTTATCACATAATGTTTATGAGAGCATAAAACTGTACCATGAAGATACTATAAAAATCACATATATGTATGAATAAAGATGTGCAAACGAACACAGAGAAAGGAAAATACTTCCTAGGGTACTATTTTTATTAGAATGTTGTTGATATAATAAAAATGTACAAAAAAATGCTACCCTCCCTTCACAATCCCTGATTCACCTTGTCTCTACTTGGTTTGTGATCCTTATTACATTGTGGCCTGAATGTAATTATTACAACATACTAGTTTTAGACCATAAACTCTTTAAGGACAGGGACTGTGTTTTACTTTTTTGTCTCAACTGAGCACTTGTATCTGCCTAGCACATAATAAATGTTCAATAAATATTAAGTGAATTCAACCACTGCTAAAGACTATCTTTGCTTCAAAATAAAACTCAGCAGATTATTCCCTTCACTCTCTTGTCTCCTGGCAAAAAGCACTCAAATGAACGAATATCTATATTCCTTTTAAAGGCTTCTTGGGAAGGAAAATGCACATCTGAAAAGTTAGTATTTTATATCTGGAGTGAAACACAGATGCAGCAACACAGGCAACACTTGGAAATCTACTGAGCCTCTTAAGACAAGATGTCCAAAAACTGAAGCCATACTGAGGTTTGCCACTTGGGGACAGGTTTGCCACTCCAGCCAGAAGGAGAGCTATTCACCAGTCCCCCTGGGAGTCCCGAAGCTGCTATGTTTGAATCAAGGCCTGTCTCACATGAGCTTCAATGTTAGGACCGACCAGGAGACAGGAAATGGGACTAACTAGCAGGAGCTTAACTCTCCCAAAGGGGATAACAGGAATTTACTGAGGAGTTATTTTTAAGTACCCAGGCTTTACTGATTGCTAGGCTTGCTGTGTACACGTCCTTAGGCTCCCATTTTACAGATAAAAACTTGAAGTTCAGAGATAATATATGACTCACCCAAGGTCAAAGAGCTAGTAAGGCCAAGACCCCAAAGCAGCCACAGGCTCTTAATCTTCCCTACCCAGAATGCCTTGCAACACATTACAAACAGCCTCATTTTGGCTGTTTGTCCCGGTTGGTTAAGTCACAGGGTTTTTCTTTCCCCTGTTTCTCACTTTTTAGAAGGCCAGTTAACATTTTCCCAGGACTGTGGTGAAGAGGCAGTGGGTAGGTTCTTGCATGTACAGATAACTCCCACAGCCTTCAAATCAGACTATTTTCACCTGGCTTATGTTTTTCTCTTATTTTCAGCCTGGCTCAACAAGCCCTTGATTTTATTCTATGCTCTTTGTTTTTTGCTTTGTTTTTCAAAAGACTTTTAAAGTCTTTATTGAATTTGTTACAACATTGCTTCTGTCTTATGTTTCAGTTTTTTCACCCTGAGGCATGTGGGATCTCAGGTCCCTGACCAAGGAACGGAGGTGTGAAGCCGCACCTCCTTGAAAGGTGACGTGGTAACCACTGGACCACCAAGGAAGTCCCAACTGCATGCTCTTTGAATCGCTGGGGTCCATCAGTCATTTTCTGCTCAAGAAAATCACATATTCTCTCGTATCAGTGATTTTCCTGATGCCTGAGTGTATAAATCATTTTTAGACATGATTCTTTATCTGACTACAGTCTCCCATAGGTTTTAGGGCATAAAACAGCAGTTGTTCCAGAACAGCTTCTTCCAAAATTATATGAATTTTTTCTTGGAAGTAAAGCTTTTATACAAATTGAACTTTTTTAGCATTTAATATTGTCCTACTCTGTGTTCCCTTTCCTCTTTTTCTTCCATGCATTTGTTTTGCAAAACTGACATTTTCAGTCTCTCTTAATGCAAATAACAACATTTGGTTAATACCCAGCTTCACTTAGGCAGAGGCAGGATCCTCTCTACTTGGTCTCCTGTTGCAGCTGCTTCACGTTGTACTCATTTCTATTCCTCTTGGTTTTATTTTGTGCCCTTCAAATTATCTTCCTAAAACACAATATTCCACATCAACTAAAAATTGATTTAGAAATAGATGGTACTTAATAAGTCCCAAACTACAAAAATCCCACCCATTCTTAATTGGGGCTTACACAGTTATACATTAAGTGGTAACAGATGTTCCCTGCTGGAGACAGTTTTCAGGTCTGTGTTTCATCATTCCCTCCAAAGATAGTCAATTTCACTTCTTTCATTCTTGCATTAAAAAAGAACAAATGGAAGGGGAGAAGTGGAAGCAGTGACAGATGTTATTTCCTTGGTCTCCAAAGTTACCGTGGATGGTGACTGCAACTGCAAAATTAAAAGATGCTCGCTCCTTGGAAGGAAAATCATGACAAACCTACGCAGCATATTAAGAAGCAGAGACATCACTTTGCCAACAAAAGTTCATATAGTCAAAGCTATGGTTTTCCAGTAGTCATGCGTGGATGTGAGAGCTGGACCACAAAGAAGGCTGAGGGCTGAAGAATCGATGCTTTTGAACTGTGGTGCTAGAAAGGGTTCCGAGAGTCCCTTGGACAGCAAGGAGATCAAACGAGCTAATCCTAAAGGAAATTAACTCTGAATATTCATCAGAAGGACTGATGCTGAAGTGCCAGTACTTTGACCACCTGATGTGAAGACTTGACTCACTGGTAAAGACCCTGATTCTGGGAAAGATTGAAGGCAGAAAGAGAAGGCAGTGACAGAGGATGAGATGGTTAGATGGCATCACTTACTCAATGGACATGAATCTGAGCAAATTCTGGGAGATAGTGAAGGACAGGGAAATCTGGCATGCTGCAGTCCATGGGGTTGAAAAGAGTTGGACATGACTTAGTAACTGAATGACAACAACGAAAGAACATTCTCTAGGTTTAAAAAGAGTGAAAACTTCTGCATTTGAAAGAATAGTTTAGTGATAGATGTTTTAGGCTGTTTTCTAGATTTGCTGTATATTATGTATATTTCACTATTAAATGAATATTTTAATATATATGTGTGATGGATGAAATCTGGCTACAGATTCTCTGCAGGTCCTCTCATCAAGAAGTGGAGTCTATTTTCCCACCCTTTGAATCTAGGCTGAACTTGTGACTTGTTTTGACCAATAACAGGCAGCAGAACTGGCCTCCTGTGAGTTTAGGGGCACAGAGCCTAGGAGGACTTGCAGCTTCTGCCTCTACCACTTGCTGCACTGAGACTATCTTTAGGAAGCCAAGCCATCCTGCAGGAAGGTGAGAGCCCACCTGGAGGAGAACCCAGTCCCCACTGCCAGACATGAGTCGGGGCGTCCTGGACCTTTCTGCTCATGAACTCAGGTGAGACCTTTCGCTTGCATGAGCCCAGGTGATATCAGCAGAACCACCATCCGGCAGGTCCACAATAGTGCAAAAAAATAAGAAATCATTTTGTTTTAAGCCACTCGGCTTTTGGGATGGTTTGTTAAATAACAATATATAAGTGAGCAACATGGCATCCTCAAGTCATTGTGAGAGAGAGAGAGTATGTGTGTGTGTATAAATCCAAGTATGTGCGTTTTAAGGAAAACTAGTTCCTTAGACCTTAGAGGCAAATTACTCCCTTTGGATATTCCCCATATTCAGGGTACAGATTAGAAATGGGCTTTTCATTCAACATCTATTTGTGGGATATAAAAAAAAAAAACCTTTCAACAAAGTGCATATGGAGGGAACATATTTCAACATAATAAAGTCCATTATGGCAAATCCACAGCCAACATCATACTAAATGGTGAAAAGCTGAAAATTTTCTCTCTAAGGTCAGGAACAAGGGTGACCACTCTTGCCACTTTCAATCAGCATAGTATTAGAAGTCCTAGGCACAGCAGTCAGAAAAGAAAAAGAAATAAGAGGAATCCAATTGGAAAGGAAGAAGTAAAACTGTCACTGTTTGCAGATGTCATTATATTATATATGGAAAATCCTAAAGATGCACAAAGAACTATTAGAATAAACAAATGCAGTAAAATTATAGGATACAAAATTAATATATAGAAATCTGTTGCATTTCTATACACTAATAACAAACTATCAGAAAAACAAATTAAGAAAACAGTCCCATATACAACTGTATAAAAAAAATACCTAGAAATAAATCTAACCACTGAGGTAACACCTGTACTTGGAAAGCTATACGACATTAATAATGGAAATTGAAGATAACACAAACAAATGAAAAGATACAGTGTGTCACAGATTGGAAGAATCAGAGGCTAAAATGGTCATATTACCCAAGGCAAAGCTACAGATTCAGTGCAATCCCTATAAAAATACCAAATGGTGTTTTTTCATAGAACTAAAACAAATAATTCTAAAATTTGTATGGAAACACAAAAGACTCTGAATAGCCAACTCGACCTTTAGAAAAATAAGAGCAAAGCTGAAGATATTATGCTCCCTGATCTCAAACTATACTACAAAGCTACAGTCATCAAGACAGTATGGTACTAGCACAAACACCGATCCATGGAACAGAATAGCGACCCCAGAAATGAAACTACACTTACATGGCCAATTACTCTATGACAAAGGAGGCAAGAATATACAAGGAGGAATATATAGGCTCTTTAATAAATGGTGTTAAGAAAACTGGACAGCTACATACAAAAGAATCAAACTGGACTACTCTCTCATAGCAGTCACAAAAACAGATTCAACATGGATGAAAGACTTAAATGTAAGACCTGAAACCATAAAACTAGAAGAAAACATAAGCAGTAAGCTCTTCGACATTGGTCTTAGTAATATTTTTTGGATCCGCCTCCTTAGGCAAGGGAAACAAAAGCAAAAATAAACAAATAGGATTTTATCAAACTAAAAAACGTTTGCACAGCAAAGGAGACTATCAACAAACAAAAAGGCAGCCTACTGAATGGGAGGAGATATTTACAAATCATATATCCAATAAGAGGTTAATATCCAAATTATACTAAGAACACACAAAACTCAACATCAAAAAGACAAACAATGCAATTCAAAAAATGGGCAGAGGATCTGAATAGACAGTCCAAAGAAGACACACAGATGGCCAACTGGCATATGTAAAGATGCTCAAAATTATAAATCATCAGTTCAGTTCGGGCCAGTCACTCAGTCGTGAACAACTCTTTGCGACCCCATGGACTACAGCATTCCAGGCTTCCCTGTCCATCACCAACTCCCAGACCCTACCCAAACTCACGCCCATTGAATCAGTGATGCCATCCAACCATCTCATCCTCTGTTGTTCCCTTCGCCTACCACCCTCAATCTTTCCAGCATCAGGGTCTTTTCAAATGAGTCAGCTCTTCGCATCAGGTGGCCCAAGTATTGGAGTTTCAGCTTCAGCATCAGTCTTTCCAATGAATATTCAGGACTGATTTCCTTTAGGAATGGTCTTGTTGGATCTCCTTGCAGTCCAAGGGACTTTCAAGAGTCTGTCTTCTCCAACATCACAGTTCAAAAGCATCAGTTCTTTGGTGCTCAGCTTTCTTTATAGTCCAACTTTCACATTCATACATGACTACTAGAAAAACCAGAGCTTTGACTAGATGGTCCTTTGTTGGCAAAGTAATGACTCTGCTTTTTAATATGTTGTCTAGGTTGGTCATAACTTTTCTTCCAAGAAGCAAGCATCTTTTACTCTCACGGCTGTAGTCACCATCTGAATGATTTTGGAGTCCCCCCAAAATAAAGTCTGTCACTGTTCCCACTGTTTCCCCATCTATTTGCCATGAAATGATGGAACCAGATGCTATGATCTTAGCTTTCTGAATGTTGAGCTTTAAGACAACTTTTTCACTCTCCTCTTTCACTTTGATCAAGAGGCTCTTTAGTTCTTTGTTTCCTGCCATAAGAGTGGTGTCATCTGCATATCTGAGGTAATTGATATTTCTCCCAGCAATCTTGATTCCAGCTTGTGCTTCATCCATTGCAGCATTTCTCAGGAGGTACCCTGCTGCTGCTGCTGCTGCTGCTAAGTCGCATCAGTCGTGTCCAACTCTGTGCAACCCCATAGATGGCAGCCCACCAGGCTCCCCCATTCCTGGGATTCTCCAGGCAAGAACACTAAGTTAAATAAGCAGGATGACAATGTACAGCCTTGACGTACTCCTTTCCCAATTTGGAACTAGTCCAGTTCTAACTGTTGCTTCTTGACCTGCATACAGATTTCTCAGGAGGCAGGTTAGGTGGTCTGGTATTCCCATTTCTTGAATTTTCCACAGTTTGTGGTGATCAACACAGTCAACAGCTTTGGCACAGTCAATAAAGCAAATGTTTTTCTGGAACTCTCTCACTTTTTTGATGATCCAATGGATGTTAGCAATTTGATCTCTGGTTCCTCTGCCTTTTCTAAAACCAGCTTGAACATCTGGATGTTCATGGTTCACATACTGTTGAAGCCTGGTTTGGAGAATTCTCAGCATTACTTAGCTAGTGTGTGAGATGAGTGCAATTGTGCAATAATTTGAATATTCTTTGGCATTGCCTTTCTTTGGGATTGGAATGAAAACTGACCTTTTCCAGTCCTGTGGCCATTGCTGCGTTTTCCAAATTTGCTGGCATATTGAGTGCAGCACTTTCAACGTACTCCTTTCCTAGTTAGAAACCAGTCTCTTGTTCCATGTTTGATTCTAACTGTTGCTTCTTGACCTGCATACAGGTTCCTCAGGAGGCAGGTGAGATGGCCTGGTATTCTCATCTCGTTAAGAATTTTCCACAGATTGTTGTGATCCACACAGTCAAAGGCTTTAGCATAGTCGATGAAACAGTAGTAGATGTTTTTCTGGAACTCTGTTTCTTTTTCTGTGATCCAACAGATGTTGGTAATTTGATCTCGGGTCCCTCTGCCTTTTCTAAATCCAACTTCAGCATCTGGGAGTTCACGGTTCACGTACAGAGTAGAATCAGCAAAGGGAAAAAGCACTTGGGTGAAGTCTGGAGGAAACCAGGCACAAGCATCCAGGTGTCCAGGGTTTTCACTGGGGATCATTCATGGAAGCCCAGGGTGCCTGCATGACTGACATCCATTACTGAAGCCCTGGGCCCCAGAAGGAAAGCAGATGCTCACCATAAATCATATTCTCGGTGTAAACCAACCAACCAATACAGCCTGATTCAGGACCTCAGGCACAAAGGTATGTCTTACCAGACAGACCGTTCCATGAACTTGGTTCCCAGGAGTTAACCAAGGGCCAGTTCTGAAAAGAGGCCTTTCTTGGGACTGGGTAGGTTCAAGCAACCCAGTCTGCGGAGTCAGCCCTTTCTCACACAGGAGGCAAGAACTTGAGAATCATCCTTTGGCTCGGCTGGGTTGAGCTGTGAGCAGAGCCAGGCATCTGGGCATGATGGCTTCTTCCGGCCCCTCCCAGTGTGGTGATGCCAAGGGGGCCAGAGACTGGAGGGGACCGTGAGGGTGCTGGTGGCACAGAGCTCTGTGTCCAGGGGAGGGAGCATCCTCTGCCAATGCCTCCTGCACTCAGCAGAGATTTCTTGGTGATCCCCAGTGCATAGCCGTTTTTCCGGGACTCAACTCCTCTAGACAGAGAAGGGAGGTGCTCGTTGAGAGTCCAGAAGTGCTGGGCTCTATCCGGCCCTGCATATTTGTTCTCTCCGACTCACTTGAGAGCCCAAGAGCCTGAAGCAGCTGCCAGAGGCTAGGGCAAGGCCGGGCAGACCTCTAGCTCACACTCTCCCCTCTGTCCCTCTCCACCTCCCAAGTGTCGCGGGGTCACCCGCTTGAGGAGCCCTGCAGACCTAGCCTAGCATGGCAGGCGGGCCCTGACTGGTGCTCTCCGTCTGCAGTGCTCAGTAACATGTGGGAACGGCACCCAGGAGCGGCCGGTGCTCTGCCGAACTGCGGACGACAGCTTCGGGGTCTGCCGGGAGGAGCGGCCGGAGACGGCAAGGATCTGCAGGCTTGGCCCCTGTCCCCGTAAGCCCTGCATGCAGCAGGTCCGGGGAGGAGGGTGGCCCAGGCAAACGCAGCTCTTCCCACAGCTGGCCAAATAGAGCATCTGTGAACTTGAAGGAGAAGCCAAGGCCACCCAGGCCTGGTCTGGGACCTTTCCCCGGCAGGAAGTGAAAGGAACTGGCCTTCGCCTTGCTCATCGCCAGGCCAGGCCCTAGTGAAGAATGGCATGGGCTCAGCCCATCCCTGCCTTCCTGGCACTCCCTTTAGGTCTGGGAGAGAAACCAGGACTGCACATCAGGGCTCAGCCCATCCCTGCCTTCCTGGCACTCCCTTTAGGTCTGGGAGAGAAACCAGGACTGCACATCAGGGCTCAGCCCATTCCTGTCTGAGTAGGGGGTACCTGTGTGAGTAGGGGTACCCATGTGAGTACAGAGGGTACCCGTATGAGTAGGGGGTACTCATATGAGTAGGCGTACCCATGTGAGTATAGAGGGTACCCATGTGATTAGGGGGTACCCGTGTGAGTAGGGGGTACCTGTGTGAGTAGGGGTACCCATGTGAGTATAGAGGGTACCCATATGAGTAGGGAGTACTCATATGAGTAGGGGTACCCATGTGAGTATAGAGGGTACCCATGTGAGTAGGGGGTACCTGTGTGAGTATAGAGGGTGCCTGTGTGAGTAGGGGTACTCATGTGAGTTTAGATGGCACCCATGTGAATAGGGGGTGCCATTTTGTGGGGGGATACCTGTGAGAGTAGGGGTACCCATGAGTAGGGTGTATCCATGTGAGTAGGGGTTACCCATGTGAATAGGGGTACTTGTGTAAGTAGGGGTACCCTTGTGAGTATAGATGGTACCTGTGTGAGTATGGAGTACCTGTGTGAATAGGGCACCCTTGTGAGTAGGGGGTACCCGAGTGATAGGGGCCACCTGTGTGAATAGGGTTACCTGTGTGAGTGAGTAGGGGGTATTTGTGTCAGTAAGGGTACCTGTGTGAGTATAGAGAGTGCCTGTGTGAATAGGGAGTAGGGGGTGCCCGTTTGTGTAGAGATACCTGTGTGAGTAGGGGTACTTATGTGAGTATAGATGGTACCCATGTGAGGAGGGTTACCTGTGTGAGTAGGGGGTATCTGTGTGAGTAAGGGTACCCATGTGAGTAGAGGGTACCTGTGTGAGTAGGTTTACATGTGTGAGTAGGGGGTACCTGTGTGAGTAAGGGCATCCATATGAGTAGGGTTACCTGTGTAGGTCGGGTTACCTGTGTGAGTAGGGGGTATCTGTGTGAGTAGGGTGACCTATGTGAGTAGGGGGTATCTATGTGAGTAGAGGGTCTCTATGTGAGTAGGGGGTCTCTATGTGAGTAGGGGGTATCTATGCAAGGGTACCTATGTGAGTAGAGGGTATCTGTGTCAGTAGGGTTACCTGTGTGAGTAGGGTTACTTGTGTGAGTAGGAGGTATCTTTGTGAGTAGGGTTACCTGTGTGAGTAGGGGGTATCTGTGTGAGTAGGGGTACCTGTGTGAGTAGGGGGCATCTTTGTGAGTAGGGTTACCTGTGTGAATAGGGGGTACCTGTGTGAGTATGGGGTACCTGTGTGAGTAGGGGTACCTGTGTGAGTAGGG
>SJYX01005847.1:191754-202946 GCA_006410675.1 Oreotragus oreotragus | reverse complement strand
TGCCTGTGTGAGTAGGGGGTGCCTGTGTGAGTGCAGAGGGTGCACTCCTGACAGGAGAATGGCCAGAGCACTGACTGTGCTGGGTGCCTTGCCAAGGGCTGCACACACATCACCTCCTTCTGGTCCCCATGACAGCTCATGACAGAGGCCCAGTCAGGCGTCCCTGCTACAGACCAGGGAGCTCTGGCGGTCGGGTGTGCCCCAGCTGAGGGGAGTGTAGAGCCAGGGTCTCTTGTTCCCAGCACTTCTCAAGCTAAGGCGGTGCTGGTGGGGCCTGCGTGGGGAGCGACCCTGTGTAGCTGAGGCCCAAGATGCTTGGTGTAGGAGAGGCAGGAGTTGGGCCTGGAGGGTGACTGGGGCCGTCTGTCCCTGGGACACCAGAGTCCGCGGGTGGGTGGATTGGAGGCCCAGACCCGGTACCCTAGCAGCCACAGGTGCCTGTCCTTTTCCTCTAGGAAACACATCTGACCCCTCCAAGAAGAGCTACGTGGTCCAGTGGCTCTCCCGACCAGACCCCAACTCGCCAGTCCAGGAGACCTCGTCAAGTAACCGGCCCGTTTATAACTCTGTCTCTGCCCTCCAGTGCATGCCCTGCGCCTTGTGGAGCTTGCCGTGGGCACCCCTCCTCTCTGTCTATGGAAAACTCCCCTGACTCTTCCTAAGCTCTGTTGGTGGAATCTGTTTCTCCGGGCATCTGTGCTCGGCTGTCTCCTTTGGAGCCACCTGGCCGGGAGGGCCAGTCGTGCAGAGGCGCGGCCCGGGGCACTGGCCTCTTGTCGGGGTGCCAGGACCTGGTGGTGATGGCTTTTAAAGGGGCAAAGATCTGTCGTGGTGCTGGAGGGGCCAGAGGCCCAAGTGTGAATGTGACCACTTTGTGACCGCCTCACAGGGCCACAGTCCTCCAGGCTGGAGCTGCAGGTTGGAAGTTGAGGGGGCGGCCACCTGCCCCCTTTCAAACGCCGCCTCCCAACGAGAGAGCCCAGAGGGGCCTCGGGCGTGCAGTGGTGTGTCGCCAGCCTGGCGCCCGGCCCGTGTCCAGCAGTGTGCCAGGGGCTCCCCAGCCTCCTCTGCTGCTGCTGCTGCTGCTGCCGCCGCCGCCCCTGTGCTCAGTGTGTCCTCCTGACTTGTGTGACCGTGGCCTGCTTCCTGTGGCCGTTGTGTCCAGCTCACACGACCCTTGGCCTCCGTACCCGGCCCCTCTTGGGGCTCAGGTCAAGCGGAAGAGGCAGGGGATGTGTCCCTGCGGTGGGACATCAGGACGTGCCACACTTCCATTCTCTGTCCATTTGCTCCACTGGCCTTTCTCATCGTGTGCACATGGCCCCACGCACAGGGGCGAGAAAGTGAGAGTTCAAGGCTGTCTCACGTGGATGTGGCCGCCTACCCGTGCGAACAACCACAGAATTACCTCAATTTTTACTGCTTTTTTGCTTAGATAAAACTCTGTAGAAGATGCCTTAAAGTTGAAAGGTAACAGAATCGGCTGCTAGCTCCAGCTTCAGCAGGGAGACATGACCCAGGCAGGAGGCAGGCAGTGCAACCTAGAGGCAGGCGGCCGGCTCACCCACCTTTGGCCAAGGATATGACTTCTCAGTTCAGGAGGCCTGGCGGAGTCCAGGAGGCCCAGGCCTGTGCAGGGCCCCAGGCGCGGGATCACCTCTGTGAAAGGAGACCCACTGGCAGTCCTTTGGCGCTGACTGTTGTTGGAGCCCTCAGCACCCTGCCGCTGGCACTGCCTTACACCAGAGGGCGACTGGCCTGGCGCTTGGTGTGACCAGTGCAGCAGTCCAGCCGGCCACTCCCCTCCTGCCCCAGCCCCGCCCCCTCTTCATAGCATCCCCGCTGGACAGCGTCCAGCTCTCCCTTGGCACTAGTTACTGTTATGTAAATACGCGGTGTAACACATACTAATTCTCACGACTGTTAACTTCCAACTTGGACTTAGGCGATGCGAGTGACACGCGCGACTCTGGGAAGGTGCAATCACAGTCCTGGGCATTGTGCTCTCTGTCTATATGCACTTTGGTTCATCAGGGATATTTTATTAGTGTTTTGTATGTATCTAATGACGTATTACATAGGTTCCATTGTCGTTGCTTTTCTGGTTTTTTTATGAGACAACGTTAGTGTGTGCCAAAGTGACTGTGAAAATAACCTTTTATTCTTACTAACCGTGGAAAGACTTCCTGTCATGCATCCCACAAATAAACTCAATAAAAGTTCAGTGAAACTGGGTGCTTGGGTCTGGCACACTGCTGCCTCCTTCTTTTCACCTCTGTGGCCGACGGCGCTGTAGAGCTGCAGGTGCCGTTCTGGGACATCAGTTCCTCAGTTTCTGATTCCAGCGACTTTCCTGTTCCCCTTCCCCTGCTCAGCATAGATGCTGAGGGCCCCTCCCCCACCCGAGGCCTAGGCCCCCTCCCCAGGCATTTTTCAAAATATGATAGCAGCCCATGAAGACACCCCACCATGATATTTGAACCTTTAGTGCTAACAGGCACCTTGCAGGGACACCTCGGTTCTCTCCTTGTAGATGAGGCCTCATAGTTGGGAACAGGGCCCATCTTTGGGGTCCGAGCCTGTGGAATGGGAATATGTGTTTAGTAGCAGAGATAATGTCCAGGTCACTGTGCCCTGAGCCACCATCAGGCCACTGCCCTGGCTCCTGGCACAACTCCGGGGCTAGGCCAGCCTCCAGAGAGCCGAGGCTGGAGAAGGATAAGGCAGCTGTAGCTCTGAGCTCCTGGCCTGCAGCAGTCACACAGGTGTGTGCACAGCCATGCCTACCTTGTCTCCCACGGCCTGCCCTCAGGGTCCACAGGGCCTGTGTGTCCACCCCCTTTGCTGACAAGGACCACGCAGCACATCAAGGTCCAACATGGGACCTCCTAATCTGGGCATCTCTCCTTCCCTTTCCCATGAAGGGGTCCTGTTCCAGGGCGGAGGGAGTTCCCATGAGAAATGATGACCACCCAGCACTGTGGAGATGGGTGTCAGGGGGCACAGGGTGCCAGGTAGCAGCCTTTGGGTGGGTGTCACAGTAGCCACGACTGAGGTCAGCCTGCCCAGAGCTCTGATCATTGAAAGACTCCCAGCTCAAGAGACAGGAGACCAAGACAATTGTGTCTGATGAGCTGCGTCCACTAAGTCTCCTTGCCCAGACAGGTCAGGAGAAATCCCTGCTGAGGGCACTCTGTCTAGAGTTGCAGGCAGGCCACCAGCAGGACTGCTCCAATAAAACCCTGTTTACAAAACCAGGTGGAGGGACCAACTCGCCAACACGTGTGGCTGGCAGACCCCTACCCTAGACTGACGTGACACCGGCTTCTCAGGATCCCTGCCTGGCGGGAGACAAGTGAGGGAGATGCTTAATGCCAGTCCTGATACTGTGTGAAGGGGGCGGCTCAGGTGACGGGAGAGGGCGTCCCTGCGGCAGGGGTGCTCATTCCCAGCAGCACGGCCAGGCCTGCCCCATCCTTGTTGAGATCTAGGCCTCTGGCCTCCCTGCCCCAGCTGATGGCCAGTGCCTGGGGGAGATGCCACACCTAGTGTTACCAAAGCCCCCTGTGTCTCCTGAGGGCTGTAGGCATGGTTTTCACGTGCCTACTTCAGGGGCTGCCAGGCAGGGTAAAGGGGCCAGGAGGGAGGAAGGGAGCAGAGGCTCTGAGCATGCTCCACCCAGCTTCAAACAGCACTATTCTCATTTCATCTGTCTCAGATCTTGAATATTTAATGTAAAATTTTATCCAAGGTTTTAAAACCCTGAAAGCCACATTTCAGGATCATTTTAGTTTGATTTCTGGAACTGACCCTCTGTGCCAGACCATCTGCCTTTCCCCTCCACATGTTGGCCTGTTTCTCCATCTCAGGGTTAGGAAGACCTGGGCTTTTCCTAAACAGCCCATCTGTCCCTAGCTCTTCATGTCGTCAGCCCTTGCCCAGTCATGTTTCCTCATTTCAGCCACTTAGAAGCTCAGAGTCAAGGTTGGGTCCCTCTCTGATGATATATGCCCCTGTATGTTCTTGCCTGTAGCATTGCTATTCTATCATCCACGAATTCCTTGTTTTGGACTTAGTTCCTCGCATCTGTCTTATTCACATGGAACACTTCCGTATTCTTTGATTCTCCGGATACAGCTTTGGGCTCTGCCCTTCGTAGCTTTCAGGATGATGAAACTGTCAGGCATTAGTTACCTTACCCGACAGCAAATGTGAACTTGGTAGCTGGGATGAGGTGCTGGGAAGGGGAGACCCGCGGCACCACTAGACCACACACTGCGGGATCCCACCTCCCAGGGAGGCCAGGCAGTGCTCGACCGAGGACGACATGTGTCAGCTGAGCCTCGAGGATGAGGAAGAAGAAAGACATAGTATGTGCAAAGGGCCTGCAGCCACAGGGAGCACCCTGCAGAGCAAGGCAAGCAAGGCCTGAGAGCCTGGAGAGGTGGAGGAGGCAGGTTCTCATCCTGAAACAAGGGAGAGGCATTCCAGGAGCTTCAGTCTGCACTGTGATGTGTTCATATATCCAGCTGAAGAGCCTGCAGCAGGATAACTAGATAGGAAGGAGGGAGAAAGGAGACAGGCAGAAAGGAAGTTCTTACCACAGTGCAGCCAAGAGGCGAGGTAGATTGGCTCAGTGGAGGCAGGAGAGAGGGGAACGTGGATATATCAAGAGCATCAGGGGAAATCCTGATGGACTTGGAGATGACCGGACAGGGGATGCCCGGGGTCTGGCTTGTGTGCCTGAAGGACCGTTCCTGGATGGATGGTGCCAGTGGAGGCCATGGGCTCGGGCTGGACGCGTGGAGTCTACTTTTGGCGCCACAGAAATTGAGGGGTATCTAGTAGGCAGTTGTATCCAAGAGTCTGAAGCTCCAAAAGTTTGAGGTTGGTGTCCAAGTAAGTGGGTTACCAGCTTGTAAAGTGAAACTATACGCTGGAGCAATGGCCAGCAGGGGGAAGATGTCAGAACCACTGGCTTTCACGTGGGAGAGGGCCCGCCTGTCCGTTATTACAGGACGTCTCAATGAGTCAGCATAGCTTTACAGGTAGATGTAGGACACAGCCTGCATTTGTGCAAAGAGTAACTGTGTCGGATGTGGTTCCCACCAGTCACTGCCCTTCCCTCGTTCCTACCGTCCCATCTCCCCTCTCTGCTTCCTTTCAGTAGGAGATGTCATCTGCCCTAAGGAGACTGGGGGGACAGGAGGGCACAGCAGGTGGGAAAAGTCTGAAATGCCCATCATGAAGAGTAGAGAGTGGCTGAGCAGGGACCATGGTTGGAGAGTGGGACCCACTGAGGTCAGTGATTAGGGATTTATGATGGATCAAATACCCCCTGTTAAACGGTTTATCCTTCTGTGTTGAATGAGTTTTTGTAAATCATCTCAATAACACCTAATTTATGTGTGGAATTAGGTGTTAGTGGAAAGGGAAGCGGGTAGAAATTTGGGAAGAAGACAGAGGCTGAGAACAAGAGGAGATGAGTGGGTCTTATTAATATCGCTGCAGACAGGGTTGGAGCTAGGCCAAGAAGGAGACAGCCATGAGGAAAGAGGAAACGAGAGAGACAACAGTGGCCTCTGCAGAGTCAGGCTTCTCCATGCACTTGGACCACGGATGAGCAGATCTTGGGTGGGAAGGAAAGCAGCAGCTATGCTGGGCTGGATCTACATGTAAGGCTGGATTGGCCTGTGTGAAGGCATCGAGTTCTGGAGCACTTTGGAAAATGACCCGAAACCCAGTTGTGGCAGAGCCGTGTGGTGGGTGACACGGTGGCAGGACACAGGGTATCACATAAGTTGAGGCAGGTGGAAGAAATCCCAGACAAGTCTGGGTGACTTTGAATTTTTATGTAGGCACTTTTCAGACGCAAAGCTCATCTGGGGGGTTTGGATGAAGATGGAAACAAGATGTGGAGGAGTATGGCGAGGCCATAACCGAGGCTCTGGGATTTGCTTTTTTGGGTGTGAGCAGTTGGTTCCTTTAGGTTTAATTTTGTTATAGTTACAGGTTAAAGATGATTGTAAGTAGAGTCAAACTGTGCCACAGAACGTCACTGAAGTTACCACTGGGATTTCACATGTGAAGATCTGACAAAGCCCAATTCTTTTCTGTCTCCAACTTTGAGAGATACTGAAACATCTGGACTCACCTGGGGCCTGCTTGGAGGAGGGGAGCATTGCTCACAGCTAGTGGGACACCACTCCAGGGCGGGGGTCCCCGGACGCCGCCCTGCCCAAGGGCTCCCTCGTATCTAAACCACACAGAGTGTCTGTGTGAGCTCGCTTGCCTCTCTGCTGTCTCTGGGCTCTTTTAAATGCCTCCTCCAGCAAACTGCTTCCTGTGGGGGAAGAAGGTCCCCCTTATCCGACCTTTGGTTATCTGTCCCACTCTTCTCTTTCAGAGGGCCGCTGCCAAGGTGACAAGTCAGTGTTCTGTAGGATGGAAGTCTTGTCTCGCTATTGCTCCATCCCAGGCTACAATAAGCTGTGCTGCAAGTCCTGTAACCTGCACGACAACCTCACTGACGTGGACGACAGGGCAGAGCCACCCTCCGGAAAGCACAATGACATTGAAGAGCTCATGCCCACCCTTCCAGTGCCCACTCTAGTTATGGAGGTGCAGCCTCCGCCAGGCATACCCCTGGAGGTGCCTCTCAATACTTCCAGCACCAATGCCACCGACGACCATCCGGAAACCAATGCTGTGGATGTGCCCTACAAAATCCACGGCCTGGAGGACGAAGTCCAGCCACCCAACCTGATCCCTCGACGACCGAGCCCGTACGAAAAGACCAGAAACCAGAGAATCCAAGAGCTCATGGATGAGATGAGGAAGAAAGAGATGCTTGGAAAGTTCTAATAAAATGGAAAGATAGCATCAACAGCTTTTTTTTTCTTGCTTATAGAGATATTCCATGGCAACTCCTGTGTTGTGGAGATGAAGCCAGATTCCTGACTCCAAAAGGTTTTGAGGAAACAAAGAAGAATAATGTCAATATATAGGTATATTTACATTACACACACACACACACATATATAGTTGTAAGCATGTGGCAACTAGGTTGGTACCTATGTTTCCTAGTCCTGGAATGTTCTAAGTCCTCTACTGGGGTTGGGTGTGGGGTAGAGAGGAATATGGAGGCTCTACACCTCCCATCAATGAGGGACAGCAGGAGGGAGAGAAAAAACCTTTGCCCCAAGTTTCTGAGCAGTGATTGCAAATCTTTTCCTTGTGGTGACAACCCTGCTGGAGATGGAGGACAGTTCCTACCCATCTCCAGGTTGAGGCATGAGACCCATGGGGCTCTTAGAAGAGACAGTGATTTATTTACTAAGTGACCAGTCATTAAATTGAATGCAGTGAGGTGGAGGTCATGAATTCCAGCAAACTCCAGGACTGGAGGTGGTGAGGCAGGTGGTGTGGATGAGTGTGGTCACCAGCTGGCACTCCCAGGCGCTCACACTTCTCTTTTCTTCACTAACCTTGGCCTTGCTTGTCACCTCTGGCCAGCCTGGCCTCAGGCCTGAGGCTCCCCAGAGAGACGCTCTGCTTCCTCAAGTCACTGGAAGGATGAGGGAGGCATGCACTCTGCTGGAAAATCCAGTGAGTGGTCAGGGCTCGTTTTTCTGCATGTGAACATGTACTTTAAACTTCCCGAAATTACAGGACCCAAGCACATTAGCTCCTTAGCCGGGCCTAGCCTGACATGTAACTCCTAAGCTTTTCACGTCCAGGAAAGTTTTAAAGACTTTGTATTCTCACCAGTCATAGATCTTAGAGAACTCTTTCTTGTTCCATTCCCCATTCTGTGGATGAAAATACTGAGGCTCAAGATAACGCCACGATGTTTGCTTTCTGAGTTTTGAGGTGCTAAATACCTTTATCTGAACCCGTGTGTGTGTGTGTGCGTGTCTCTGTGTGTGTCTAAGGGACGGGTTACGGTTCTAGGAAACAGTGAGGGACAGGTGGGATGAATCCCAACCATCACACGGCTGAGGACCAGCCTCCCCAGCACAGCCCGCCTCCCTCCCCGCTGCCACCACGTTCCACACTTTCTCATAGGTGTCCTCTTAGGAGCTTGCTGGCTCCTAAGAACCAAACTGCAGGAAATATTTCTGAATATATATCATTAGTATCCCTTCTTTAACAAGATGTACTGTGAAGCACTTATGCACCCCCACCTCTCTGTTATCAGGAAATAGACCCACGGCTTTCCTCCATTGGCTGAACGCATGGCAACTGGTGCTACTCACAGACTGAAGGGCTGGGCGGTGCTGGCTTGGGTCTGCTCTAGAATGTTGAGGAAGCTCTGGACTAGCTCTAGCCAGAGTATTACTCAGTTTACCTTTCTTGGGAGCCACAGGATGGGAACACTCCATTCTCATATCTCAGCAAAGCAGGGCTGTGTGTCTTGGGGGCTGGATGCCTTTGGGGAGAGCCCCAGTGGGGGACACTCCCAGGGGGATCTGTCTTTTGCAGCAGGAAGAAAGATGCCCTCTGAGAACTACAGACCACATGCCATGGCTCAACATGCCATACTTAATGCCTTGGGCCATATATCCACAGACTTCTCTGGATTAGATGGTCCTCAGAGGTCTCTCTAAGAAGGCAGTGTTCACCTGCTCTGAGACACTGTAAGTTTCTGCTGAGCTTAAGGTGGTTGGACAGCTGGCTTAGCAACAGTCCTGAGCTTCCAGAGAGGCTCCTGCAGCCTGAGGGAGGCAGAGGCAGTCTTTGAGCCAAGCTTTGATAACACCAGGTGGAGATGCAGAGGTCCTCTTTGTCCGCTGCTCTGGAAAGTCAGCTAAGGGGCCCAAGAGTCACTTCATGTTTGTGGGAAGACTCATGCTAGAGTTTTTGGACCTGGCTCTCTGATCTACTCCCTTTGGAAAACCCATGGAACTTCATGTATAAGCCTTTCATATGTACTTTAAGGTTTTTTGTTTGTTTGTCTGGAGTATACAAATGGTGCTCAATAGCAAAGTCTTTATCAGATGAAGCATTTTGACTATGTACTCCCTGTCTGACAGGCAGCGGTCGCGTGGGTTATTCTGGTGCTGAACTCAATCACAGCGTTTTTATCTCTCTGATGACAGCAATCAATACATTTGTTTTCTGTAGAGTAAAATTTGGCTCCTTGATTTTATAACTTATTAAAGTAAAAACGTCTGTGTTTCTGCATATCATGCCTGTGTTTGCTTGTTACCTTGACTACACTTGTCCTCCATTCCCAGCTTAAACTTGAGCAGACAAAAGGATGTGTTGCCCTTGCAAAGCCAAAAGGTCTGGAGGGACCAGTATGCAGTGAGCCAAGGTGGGATCCCATGAAGAGCAAGAGGCACCCATAAGGACCGATCCCTCTCCCGGCTCCCCATGGAGTCAGTTCTCCAGGAAACGTAACTTAGCCAAAGGCTTCTAAGTCGATCTTTAGTTCAAAGTGGAGGTGAAGTATCTCCAGACACTCCCTCCTCCCTGATTACAACCCCTTCTCTCCTATAATTGCGTTTCCAGGAAAAAAAAAAAAACAAACTAGATGTTGAGTTAAATTTTAAATTCAGAAAAACAGCAGTGAACTTTTTAGTATAAGTATGGGGAGCCTCCCTGGTGGCTTAGTGGTAACAAATCTGCCTACCAGTGCAGGAGACACAGGTTCAGTCCCTGGTCTGGGAAGATCCCACATGCCATGAAGCAACAAAGCCTGTGGGCCACACCTCCTGAGCCTGTGCTCTGGAGCCCACCCACTGCAACTACTGAAGCCCAGGCACCCTGCAGCCTGGGCTCTGCAACATGAGAAGCCTCCACAGTATGAACTAGAATATGCACCTGCTCGCCCCAACTAGAGAAAAGCCAACACAGCGACAAAGATCAAGCACAGCTAAAAAAAGACACACTTCAACTAAAAATTACTTATTGTTTCTCTGAAACTCACACTTAACTGAGAATCCTGTATTTTTATTTGCTAAATTTGGTAATCCTACTTACAATCAGGATTCCACTTTTAAAGAAAAGTGCATTCTCTCTGGCCCTCTTTGATATTAGCAGATACTGGGGAAGAGGAAGGTTGACAGGCAGAAGAGGTGATTTCTGGCTACCCTGACCAAGTAGGAATCAGGCAATTTGTACACAGCGCTGGGGAGAGGAAACAATCAGAAACTGTATTAGTTTCGGGGCTTCCCTGGTGGCCCAGTGGTTAAGAATCTGCCTTACAATGCAGGGGACACGGGTTCAGTCACTGCTCCAGGAAGACCCATGAGCCGCACGGCAACCAAGCCTGTGCAACGACTTGAGCCCACTCTAGAGCCTGCAAGCTGCAACTCCTGAACCTGTAAGCTGCAACGACTGAATCATGCACAACATGCTCCACAAGAGAGGCCACCACAACAAGGAAACCCGGGCACCGCAGCAAAGAGAAGCCCCCACTCGCCGCAACTAGAGGACGTCCGCGTGCAGCAACGAAGACCCACCACGGCCAATAAATATGGAAGCTAGAAACTATGTGGAATGAAATAGTCATTTCATTTTTTAAAATGGTCCACATTAAAAAAAAAATGGTCTATATGAAAAAAAGATGTTAATTTGTACAGGGGTTGTACGTGGCTTGGGAATACACAGCATTTCTTCTTCTTCTTTGCTGTAATTTGTTTTGACTCTGTTTTTATAGTCCAGTTAGTTATTTTAAATGGGGAAGAGGAACTTGGGATGGGTGTATGTCAGAGTCTGTGTTAGAAGTGGAGAGTTAAGAGATTTGGAGTAATCAGGAACTGAGATTAAGCACTGGCACAGGTAATTCATAACCGTATAGCCCAGCGAGGTTGTTTTACAAAATAGGCCCTGGGTTGTAGAAGAAGTGGTAAGGAAGGCCCAGTCTGTACTTTCTGAAGGATGTTGATAAATGGTTCAGTTCAGTTCAGTTCAGTTCAGTCGCTCAGTCGTGTCCGACTCTTTGCGACCCCATGAATCGCAGCACGCCAGGCCTCCCTGTCCATCACCATCTCCCGGAGTTCATTCAGACTCACATCCATTGAGTCCATGATGCCACCCAGCCATCTCATCCTCTGTCGTCCCCTTCTCCTCCTGCCCCCAATCCCTCCCAGCATCAGAGTCTTTTCCAATGAGTCAACTCTTCGCATGAGGTGGCCAAAGTACTGGAGTTTCAGCTTTAGCATCATTCCTTCCAAAGAAATCCC
>SJYX01005847.1:151895-167007 GCA_006410675.1 Oreotragus oreotragus | reverse complement strand
GGGTGGTGTCATCTGCATAGCTGAGGTTATTGATAATTCTCCCAGCAATCTTGATTCCAGCTTGTGCTTACTTTAAATGTAAATGGGCTATATATTCCAATAAAAAGACACATTCTGTCTGAATGGATACAAAAACAAGACTCATGTACATGCTGTCTACAAGAGACCCACTTCAGACTTAGGGACATATACAAAATGAAACTGATGACTCAGAAAAAGATATTCCATGCAAATGGAAATCAAAAGAAACCCTGAGTAGCAATTCTCCTATCAGACAAAATAGACTTTAAAGAATAGTACAAGAGACCAGGAAGGACACTGCATAATGATTAAGGGATCAATTCAGGAAGACGTAACAATTATGAATATGTATGCACCCAACATAGAAGCACCTCGATATACAAGGCAAATGCTAGTAACTGTGAAAGGGGAAATCAACAGTAACACAGTAAGAGTAGGGGACTTTAACTCCCTGCTTACACCAATGGAGAGATCATCAAGATAGAAAGTTAAGAAGGAAACACAAGCCTTAAATGACACATTAGATCAGAGACATCTAACTGATATATACAGGACATTCCAACCCAAAGCAGCAGAATACATCTTTTTCTCAATTGCCCATGGAACAGTCTCCAGGATGGATCATATATATACTGGGTCACAAATCAAGTCTTGTTAAATTTAAGAAAATTGAAATTGTATGAAGCATCTTTTCTGATTACAACGCTATGCAATTAGGCTTTAATTACTGGGGGAAAAAACTATAAAAACATAAACACATGGAGGCTAAAGAATACAGGATAACCAAGACGTCACTGAAAAATCAAAAGGGAAATAAAAAATACCTAGAAACAAATGACAATGAAAACACACTGACCCAAAACCTATGGGATGCAGCAGAAGAGTTCTTAGAGGGAACTTTATAGCAATAAAATCCTTCCTCAAGAACTGAGAAAAACATCAAATAAACAACTTAACCTTATACCTAAAGTAATTAGAAAAGAAAGGAAAAAAAAAAACAAAACCAAAGCTAGTAGAAGGAAGGAAGTCATAAAGATCAGAACATAAATGAAAAAGAAAACAATAGCAGAGACCAATAAAACTAAAACCTGATTCCTTGAGAAGATAAACAAAATTGACAAACCATTAGCCAGACTCATCAAGTAAAAAAGAGGGAAGATTCAAATCAATAAAATTAGAAATAAAAAAGGAGAAGTTACAGCAGACAATGCAAAAATACAAAGGACCATAGGAGACTATTGTGAGCATCTATATGCCAATAAAATGGACAACCTAGAGGAAATGGAAACCTACAAACAATAAGTGCAGGGAGAATGTGGAAAAAAGGGAACCCTCTTACACTACTGGTGGGAACATAAACTGATACAACTTGTGGAGAATGGTATGGAGATGCTTTAAAAAGCTAGGAATAAATCTACTGAGTGACCTAGTAATCCCACTATTGAGCCTATACCCTGAGAAAGACACAATTCTAAAAGACACATGTACCCCAGTGTTCACTGGAGCACCATTTACAATAGCCAGGACATGGAAGCAACCTAGATGGCCAATGACAGATGAATGGGTAAAGAAATCGTGGTACATATAGACAAAGGAATATTACTCATCTATAGAAAGGAATGCATCTGAATCAATTCTAGTGATGTAGATGCACTTGGAGCTTGTTATTCAGAATGAAGCAAGTTAGAAAGAGAAAAATACATTGTATATTAACACAAATATAATGGAATCTAGAAAGATGGTATTGATGAACCTATTTGCAGGGAAGGAATGGAGACTCCAAAATGTAGAGAACAGACTTGTAGATACAGTGGGGGAATGAGACAGTGAGACAAATGGAGAAAGTAGCATATATATATATATATATATATATANTGCTCCGTAAACACTTATTGAAAGAATGGATGCAATTACTGTGAAAGAGTGAATGAATGAAAAAATTCATCCTATGTGCGTGCAATGTGCTATGTGTGTGCAATGTGCTATGTGCTAAGTCGCTTGAGTCGTGTCCAACTCTCAGAGACCTATGGATTATAGCCCACCAGGCTCCTCTGTCCTTGGGACTCTCCAGGCTGTGCATTCCTCCAGGGGTGTGCCCTTGCTTATATCTCTGTATGTCATTACATAACACAACATAACACATAACAAAAATAATATCTAGACTTGTATATCAATTTATCTTATGTTTTTTGGTTATAAAATGACATTTCACGCTGTCAGTCAATTCAGTTGCTCAGTTGTTTGCAACCCCATGGAAAGCAGCATGCCAGGCTTCCCTCTCCATCACCAGTTCCCGGAGCTTCTTCAAACTCATCTCCATCAAGTCGGTGATGCCATCCAACCATCTCATCCTCTGTCATCCCCTTCTCTGCTTGCCTTCTATCTTCCCCAGCATCAGGGTCTTTTCCAATGAGTCAGTTCTTCACATCAGGTGGCCAAAGTNCTTCTTTATCCACTCATCTGTCAACGGACATCTAGGTTGCTTCCATGTTCTAGCTGTTGTGAACAGTGCTGCAGTGAACACTGGGGTTCATGGGTCTTTTTCAATTTTGTTTTCCTCAAGGTATATGCCTAGGAGTGGGATTGCTGGGTCATATGGTGATTTTATTCCTAGTTTTTTAAGGTACCTCCATACCATCTTCCATAATGGCTGTATCAATTTACATTCCCACCAGCAATGCAAGAGGGTTCGCTTTTCTCCACACCCTCTCCAGCATTTATGGCTTGTAGACTTTTTGATGGCAGCCATTCTGACATCTGGAGGGATGATGTGGCTGTCTCTTATACACATCTAGATGTGTATAAGAGACAGCCCACCAGCAATGCAAGAGGGTTCGCTTTTCTCCACACCCTCTCCAGCATTTATGGCTTGTAGACTTTTTGATGGCAGCCATTCTGACCAGAATTGATGCTTTTAAACTGTGGTGTTGGAGAAGACTCTTGAGAGTCCCTTGGACTGCAAGGAGATCCAACCAGTCCCTCCTAAAGGAGATCAGTCTTGGGTGTTCATTGGAAGGACTGATGTTGAAGCTGAAACTACAATACTCTGGCCACCTGATGCAAAGAGCTGACTCATTTGAATAGACCCTGATGCTGGGAAAGATTGAGGGCAGGAGGAGAAGGGGATGACAGAGGATGAGATGGTTGGATGGCATCACCAACTCAATGGACACGGGCTGGGTAGACTCTGGGAGTTGGTGATGGACAGGGAGGCCTGTCCATCCATGAGGCCCCATCCATGGGGTCACAAAGAGTTGGACATGGCTTAGTGACTGAACTAAACTGATTCTGACCAGCATGAGATGGTACATCATTGTGGTTATGATTTGCATCTCTCTGATAATGAGTGATGTTGAGCATCTTTTCATGTGTTTGTTAGCTAACTGTATGTCTTCTTTGGAGAAATGTGTTTAGATTTTTTTCCCACTTTTTGACTGGGTTGTTTTTTTGGTTTTGAGTTGTATGAGCTGCTTGTATATTCTGGAAATTAATTCTTCGTCAGTTGTCTCCTTTGCTATTATTTTCTTCTATTCTGAGGGTTGTCTTTTCACCATGTTTTTAGTTTCCTTTGCTGTGCAAAAGCTTTTAAGTTTAATTAGATCCCACTTATTTATTTTTGCTTTTATTTCCATTACTCCAGGAGGTGGATCATGGAAGATCTTACTTTGATTTATGTCATCGACTGTTCTGCCTATGTTTTCCTCTAAGAGTTTTATAGTTTCTGTTCTTATATTTAGGGCTTTAATCCATTTTGAGTTTATCTTTGTGTATGGTGTTAGGAAGTGTTCTGATTTCATTCTTTCGCACGTAGCTGTCCAGTTCTCCCAGCACCACTTATTGAAGAGACTATCTTTGCCCCATTGTATATTCCTGCCTCCTTTGTAAAAAACAAAGTACCATAGGTGTGTGGATTTATCTCTGGGCTCTCTATCTTGTTCCATTGGTCTGTATTTGTTTTGTACCAGTACCAAACTGTCTTGATGACTATGGGTTTGTAGTATAGTCTGAAGTCAGGAAGGTTGATTCCTCCAGCTCCATTCTTTCTCAAGACTGCTTTGTCTATTCACAGTCTTTGGTGTTTCCATATAAATTGTGGGCTTCCCTGGTAGAGATAGGAGAGAATCTGCCTGCAATGCGGAAGACCTGGGTTCAATCCCTGGATTAGGAAGATCCCCTGGAGGAGGGCATGGTAACCCACTCCAGTATTCTTGCCTAGAGNATAGAGGATCTTGCTTTGATTTATGTCATCGACTGTTCTGCCTATGTTTTCCTCTAAGAGTTTTATAGTTTCTGTTCTTATATTTAGGGCTTTAATCCATTTTGAGTTTATCTTTGTGTATGGTGTTAGGAAGTGTTCTGATTTCATTCTTTCGCACGTAGCTGTCCAGTTCTCCCAGCACCACTTATTGAAGAGACTATCTTTGCCCCATTGTATATTCCTGCCTCCTTTGTAAAAAACAAAGTACCATAGGTGTGTGGATTTATCTCTGGGCTCTCTATCTTGTTCCATTGGTCTGTATTTGTTTTGTACCAGTACCAAACTGTCTTGATGACTATGGGTTTGTAGTATAGTCTGAAGTCAGGAAGGTTGATTCCTCCAGCTCCATTCTTTCTCAAGACTGCTTTGTCTATTCACAGTCTTTGGTGTTTCCATATAAATTGTGGGCTTCCCTGGTAGAGATAGGAGAGAATCTGCCTGCAATGCGGAAGACCTGGGTTCAATCCCTGGATTCGGAAGATCCCCTAGAGGAGGGCATGGTAACCCACTCCAGTATTCTTGCCTAGAGAATCCTCATGGATGGAGGAATCTGGCAGGATATAGTTTATCGTGTCTCAAAGAGTCGGACATGACTGAGCGACTAAACACACATGAATTATGAAAGTTTTTGTTTTAGGTCTATGAAAAATGCCATTGGTAATTTGATAGAGATCACATTGAATCTGTAGAGTGCATTTGGTAGTATAGTTACTTTCACAATATTTATTCTTCCTGCCCAGAAACATGGAATCTCTCTCCATCTTTGATTTCCTTCATCAGTGTCTTATAATTTTCCGTATACAGTTGTTTTGTCTCCTTCGGTAGGTTTATTCCTAGATATTTTTTTCTTTTCACGGCAATGGTGAATGGGATTGATTCCTTAATTTCTCTTTCTGATTTTTCATTATCAGTATAGAGGAATGCAAGTGATTTCTGTGTGTTAACCTTGTATCCCAAGACTTTGCTGAATTCACTGATTAGCTCTAGTATTTTTCTGATAGTTTCTTTTGGGTTTTCTATGTATACTATCATGTCATCTGCAAACAGTGAGAGTTTTACTTCTTTTCTGATCTGGATTCCTTTTATTTCTTTTTCTTCTCTAATTGCCATAGCTAGGACTTCCAAAACTATGTTGAATAATACTGGTGAGACTGGACACCCTTGTCTTGTTCTTGATCTTAGAGGGAATGCTTTTAGTTTTTCACCACTGAGAATAATGTTTGCTGTGGGCTGATCATATTTGGTCTTTACTATGTTGAGGCAGGTTCCTTCTATGCCCACTTTTTTGACACGTTTTTATCATAAACGGGTGCTAAATTTTGTCAAAGGCTTTTTTCGCTTCTATTGAGATGATCATATGGATTTTATCTTTCAGTTTGTTAATATGGTGTATCACACTGATTGAGTTGCGTATATTGAAGAATCCTTGCATCCTTAGAATAAACCCAGCTTATCTTGGTGTATGAGCTTTTTAATGTGTTGCTGAGTTTTGCTTGCTAGAATTTTCCTAAGGATCTTTGCATCTATATTCATCAGTGATATTGGCCTATAATTTTTTTTTTTTTTGTATTGTCTTTGCCTGGTTTTAGTATCAAGGTGATAGTGGCCTCGTAGAATGAGTTTGGAAGTATTCCTTCCTCCGCAACTTTTTGGAAGAGTTTCAGAAAAATAGGCATTAGCTCTTCTCTAAATGTCTAATAGAATTCCCTTGTGAAGCCATATGGCCCTGGGCTTTTGTTTTTGGGGAGATCTCTGATCAGTTTTTGTGTTTGTAACTGGCTTGTTCATAATATCTGTTTCTTCCTGGTTCAGTCTTGGGAGGTTGAACTTTTCTAAGAATCTGTCTATTTCCTCTTGGTTGTCCATTTTATTGGGCTTCCCTTGTGGCTCAGCTGGTAAAGAATCCACCTGCAATGTGGGAGACGTTGGTTCAATCCCTGGGTTGGGAACATTGCCTGGAGACGGGAAAGGCTACCCACTCTAGTATTCTGGCCTGGAGAATTCCATTGACTGCATTTTATTAGTATTAGTATATAGTTGCTCATAATATCCTCTTAAGATCCTTTGTATTTCTGCATTGCCTGTTTAAGCTCTCCTTTTAAATTTCTAATTTTGTTGATTTGATTTTTCTCTCTTTTTTACCATGTTGAGTCTGGCTAGTGATTTGTTCATTTTGTTTATCATCTCAAAGAACCAGCTTTTAGTTTTATTAATCTCTGCCACTGTTTCCTTCATTTCTTTTTCATTTATTTCTGCTCTGATCTTTATGATTTATTTCCTTCTACTAATTTTGGAGTTTTTTTGTTCTTTTTCCAGTTGTTTTAGGTGTTAAGTTAGGTTGTCTATTCTATGTTTCTCTTGTTTCTTGAGGTATGATCGTACTGCTATAAACTTCCCTCTTAGAACTCCTTTTGCTGAATCCCGTAGGTTTGGGGTCATCGTGTTTTCATTGTCATTTGTTTCTAAGAATCTTTTTATTTCCCTCTTATACTTTCAGTGACCTCTTTGTTATTTAGTAATGTATTATTTAATCTCCGTGAGTTTGTGTTTTTTGCATTTCTTTTGCTGGGGTTGATATCTAGTCTCATAGTGTTGTGGTCAGAGAAGATACTTGATACAATTTCAACTTTCTTAAATTTACTGAGGCTTGATTTGTGGCCCAAGATGTGGTCTATCCTGGAGAATGTTCCACGTACATTTGAGAAGGGAGTATTCTTCTGCATTTGGATAGAAAGTCCTGAAGATATCAATTATGTCCATCTGGTCTAATGTTTCATTTAAGGTTCGTGTTTCCTCATTGATTCTCTGTTTTAATGATCTGTCCATTGGTGTTAAATGGGGTGTTAACATCCCCTACTATTATTGTGTTCTTGTTGATTTCCCCTCTTATGCCTGTTAGTGTTTGCTTCATGTATTGAGGTGCTCCTATGGTGGGTGAATAAATATTTACAATTGTTATGTCTTCTTCTTGTATTGACCCTTTGATCATTATGTAGTGTACTTCTTTGTCTCTTACAATATTTATTTTAAAGTCTATCTTTGTTGAAATAATGATTGCCACTCCAGCTTTCTTTTGGTTTCCATTCACATGGAGTATTTTTTCCATACTTTTACTTTCAATCTGTATGTGTTTCTAGGTCTGAAATGGATCTCCTGTAGGCAGCATATATATGGGTCTTGCTTTTGTATTTGAACATTCAGTCAGTCTGTATTTTTTGGCTGGTGCATTTAATCCATTTACATTTAAGGTAATTATTGATATATATGTACCTATTGGCATTTTCTTAATTGTTTTGGGTTTGTTTTTTTAGGTCTTTCCTTTCTCTTGTGTTTACTGGCTATGTAAGTCCTAAAGAGTATTTGTTGGAAGGATGATTTGGTGGTGCTAAATTCTCTTAACTTTTGTTGTCTATAAAGCTTTTGATTCCTTCATCAATTCTGAGTGAGATCTTTGCTGGGTATACTAATCTTGGTTGTAGATTTTTTCTTTCAGTACTTTAAATATATCCTGCCATTCCCTTCTGTCCTGCAAAGTTTCTGCTGAAAGATCCACTGTTAATTGTATGGGTTTTCCCTCNCTGATTTGGTGGTGCTAAATTCTCTTAACTTTTGTTGTCTATAAAGCTTTTGATTCCTTCATCAATTCTGAGTGAGATCTTTGCTGGGTATACTAATCTTGGTTGTAGATTTTTTCTTTCAGTACTTTAAATATATCCTGCCATTCCCTTCTGTCCTTGCAAAGTTTCTGCTGAAAGATCCACTGTTAATTGTATGGGTTTTCCCTCATACGTTATTTGTTGCTTTTCCCTTGCTGCTTTTAATATTCTTTCTTTATGCTTAATCTCTGTTAGCTTGATTAATATGTGTCTCAATGTGTTTCTCCTCGGGTTTATCCTATAAGGGACTCTCTGCACTTCTTGGATTTGATTGACTATTTCTTTTCCAATGTTAGGGAAGTTTTCAACTATTTCTTGAAAAAATTTCTCAGTGCTTTTCTCTTTTCTTCTTCCTCTGGGACCCCTATAACTCAAATGCTGGTGTGTTTAATATTGTCCCAAAGGCTTCTGAAGTGAAGTGAAAGTCGCTCAGCTGTGTCTGACTCTGTGCAACCCCGTGGAGTATACATTCCATGGACTTCTCCAGGCCAGAATACTGGAGTGGGTAGCCATTGCTTCTCCAGGGAATCTTCCCAACCCAGGGATCAAACCCAGGTCTCCCACATTGCAGGGGGATTCTTTACGCTATGAGTCAACGGGGAAGCCCAAACTTCTCTGAGGTTATCCTCAATTTTTTTCACTCTTCTTCCTTTATTCTGCTTTTCAGCAGTTATTTCCACCATTCTATCTTCCTGCTCACTTATCCCTTTTTCTGCCCCAGTTATTCTGCTACTGGTTCCTTCTTGAATATTTTTAATTGAAGTAATTGTGTTACTTGTTTGCTTATTCTTAATTTCTTCTATGCCCTTGGTGATTGTATTAACTGTGTTGTTTCTTGCATTTTCTTCATTCTATTTTCACATCTTTGGAGCATCTTTACTATCATTATTCTGAATTCTCTTTCAGGTAAATTGCTTATTTGTTCTTTGTTTATTTGGTCTTGTGAGTTTCTACTTTGTTCTTTCATTTGTGCTGCATTTCTCTGTCTCTTCACTTTTTCTTCTAACTTGCTCCAGTTGAGGTCTCCCAGGCTTTAGGGTTGTAGTCATTCTTCCTTTTGGTTTTTGCCCTTGGAGGGAAAGGTTGGTTGAGTGGTTTGTGTTGACTTCTTGTTAGGGGTGACTTGTGTCTGTGTTCTAGTGGGCAATCAAGCAGGTAATTACAGATATAATGGGATATATACACACACTCCACACACACAGTTATAACCAAAGCATTCTAAGGAAAAGAGTATAGGAGATTGACTTGGTGAACAAGGGAAACCCAAAGTGATATTGACCAATTAAAAGCAGAGCTAACTGAACCTGAGTNCTGTGTTCTAGTGGGCAATCAAGCAGGTAATTACAGATATAATGGGATATATACACACACTCCACACACACAGTTATAACCAAAGCATTCTAAGGAAAAGAGTATAGGAGATTGACTTGGTGAACAAGGGAAACCCAAAGTGATATTGACCAATTAAAAGCAGAGCTAACTGAACCTGAGTAGGGTGAAAACTAGGGAACATAGCAAAGACAGGTCAGCAATTTAACTTGCTTGGTGAAAAAAGAAAGCATGAAGGAAAAAAGGGAGAAGAAAAAGGAGAAAAAGAGGAGAAGGCAGAGAAAAGAACAGGAAGGGGTGGAAAAGAAGGTTAAAAAAAGAGAAAAGGGAAAATAGAAAAGCAAAGATAAATAGACATATGTGGAAAAGATTTATATATATTCAGGATTAGCCACAATATTTATATATATATAAACTACAATATTTATATATATTCAGGATTAGCTGGTAAAGAACTATAAGAAAAGCAGTCAAATACATCAAAAATAAAACCACAAAAATCACAAAAAGAAGGTGAAAAAAAAAAAGAAAAAAAATGAAATTTTTAAACAAGAAAAACAAAGAGGAAAACTCTACAGCCCTGCAAAAGGCCAATGTGAAGGTAGAAATGTGTAGGGGAATAAACAGTGTGATTTATGAGAAAAGAAACGTTCTCAAGGTCGTAGTTCTTCTTGGTTGTGGTCTGCCCCCACGGATGGGGTTGGATTAGTGTCCTGTGACGTTTTCCTGGTTGGGGGAGCTTGTGCCTGTGTTCTGGTTGATGGAGCTGGATCTTGTCTTTCTGAAGGGCAGTGCAATGTCCAGTAGTAGGTTTTGGGGGTGTCTATGAGTTCACTATATCTTTGGGCAATCCTTCTGGCTTTGGCAGTGTTCAGTCAGTTCAGTTCAGTCATTTAGTCGTGTCCAACTCTCTGCGACCCCATGAACCGCAGCACGCCAGGCCTCCCTGTCCATCACCAACTCCCGGAGTCCACCCAAACCCATGTCCATCGAGTCGGTGATGCCATCCAACCATCTCATCCTCTGTCGTCCCCTTCTCCTCCTGCCGTCAATCTTTCCCAGCATCAGGGTCTTTTCCAGTGAGTCAGTGTTAGACACTTCTATTTCCACAGCCACGTCAAAGTGGCCCTCTCAGCATATCTTATCTGCCACCAACCCTCTATTTGTCCCTGGATTTTTGCCAATGTTTCTGTTCCCTGGTCCCACCCTGCACCACAGGCCAAAGCTTGCTAGGTAGGGGCTTTAGAGGATCTTTTCTCAGCTCCCCGACCTTTCCCTCTGCATCTCAGAGACTTGCATGGGCTTCCGTCAGCCCCCTGAGCTTGCCCTCTGTGTCATGGGGCTTGTGTGCACTTGTCTCAGATCACCAGGGCACTGTCTATTATCGCAGGGCTTATGTGCAATTATTTTGGCTCACCAGCCACTCTGCTTCACGGGGCTTGTGTGTACTTGTTTTGGCTCACTGGCCCAGCCTCTATGCTGCAGGGCTTATGTGTTCTTTTGGCTCCCCAGGCCCACCCTCTGCACCCTGAGGTTTGTGTGCACTGGAGAAGTTTGTATGCCACGCCTTTCTTGGCAACCTGGGCATGCCCTCTGCACCCCGTGGTTTGTGTGCACTGCAGAGGTTCGTATGCTGTGCCACTCTCAGCTACCCCAGCCTGTCCCCTGCACTGCAAGGGTGGTGTGCGCTGCAGAGGTTTGTATGCTGCCCCTCTCTAGGCAACCCGGCCCGCCTTCTGTGCTGCGGGACTTCTACGGGCTTCTCTCAGTTCCCCAAGTCCGCTGTCTGGTCGGGGCCACAGTCCAAGCACCTTTCATGGGCTGAGAAGTGCAGCTTTCTCTGTTTTCTGCTATCTTAGTTCCTGCTTTGCCCAGTTTTCTGAGATTCCACTGCTCACCCTTGGGCCTGCCTGTGAGGGAGGTTCCCAGTGCATGGAACCCTTCCTGTAGGGCTCCCTCCCTCTCTTGCGGTACATGCTCCTGTCCAAGTTCTGTCTTTCCCCTTTTTATGTCTTCATCCTCTCTCCTACCTCATTCAGAGAGCTTAGCTTGCCCCTCCTGGAGGCCTGGGGTCTTCTGCTGTCACCTAGAGGTTGTTTTGTATCTTGATGAGTTTTTCTGATGTATTTGTTCTGTCATCTTCTTCCACGCTCCTGGTATGATGACCATTCTGACCAGTGTGAGGTGGTACATCATTGTAATTTGATTTGCATTTCTCCTAATCATTAGCCACATTGAGCATCTTTTCATGTGCCTACTGCCCATATTTGTCCTCTTTCAAGGAATGTCTATTAAGATCTTCTGCCCTTTTTTTGATGGGGTTCCACTGCTGTTGGGTTGTTTGGGTTGTTTGTATATTTCGAAAATTAAGTCCCAGGATTTGCGAATATTTTCTCCCATTTTGTAATCTTTTTGTCTTTTTTTTAATGGTTTTGTTTGCTGTGCAAAATCTCATAAGTTTGATTATGTCCTATTTATTCATTTCTATTGCCTTGGGAGACTGACCTAAGAAAACACTGGTATGATTTATGTCAGAGGATGTTTTGCCCATGCTCTCTTCTAGGAGTTTTGTGCGGTCATGTCTTGTTTAACTCTTTAAGTACTTTTGAGTTTATTTCTGTGCATGGTGTGAGGATGTGTTCTAACTTCATTGATTGACATGCAGCTGTCCAACTTTCCCAGTACCACTTGTTAAAGAGACTTTTCCCTATTTTATATTCTTGTCTCCTTTGTCAAAGATTAATTGACTGTAGGTGTGTGAGTTTATTTATGGCTCCCTATTCTCATCCATTGATCTGTATGTCTGTTCTATACCAGTACCACACATTTTGATTACTGTAGCATTGTGGTTATTGTCTGAAGTCTGGGAGAGTTATCCCATTGTTTTTTTTTGTTTTTGTTTTTGTTTTTTTTTTACCTCAGAATTGCTTTGCCAATTCTGGGTTTTACGATTCCATATAAAATTTTGGATTATTTGTTCTAGTTCTGTGAAAAAATGTCATAGGCATTTTGATAGGGATCACATTAAATCTGTATATGGCTTTAGGTTGTATTGCCATTTTAATAATATTAATTCTTCCAATCCAAGAGCAGAGAATATCTTTCCATTTCTTTGAATCTTCTTTAATTTCCTTTATTAATGTCTATAGTGCTCAGTGTACAAGTCTTTCACCTCCTTGGTCAGGTTTATTCCTAGGTATTTTATATTTCAGTTTAGTTCATTTCAGTCACACAGTCGTGTCCAACTTTTTGTGACCCCATGAATCGCAGCACGCCAGGCCTCCCTATCCATCACCATCTCCCGGAGTTCACTCAGACTCACGTCCATCAAGTCAGTGATGCCATCCAGCCATCTCATCCTCTGTCATCCCCTTCTCCTCCTGCCCCCAATCCCTCCCAGCATCAGTCTTTTCTAATGAGTCAACTCTTCGCATGAGGTGGCCAAAGTACTGGAGTTTCAGCTTTAGCATCATTCCTTCCAAAGAAATCCCAGGGCTGATCTCCTTCAGAATGGACTGGTTGGATCTCCTTGCAGTCCAAAGGACTCTCAAGAGTCTTCTCCAACACCACAGTTCAAAAGCATTGATTCTTCAGTGCTCAGCTTTCTTCACAGTCCAACTCTCACAGGGATGCTATTTTTAAATGTATCTTTTTACATTCCCTTTCTGATATTTCACTGCCAGTGTACAGAAATGCAACCGGTTTTTTAATATTAATCTTATATGGCTACTTTGCTGAGTTCATTTATCAGATCTGGTAGGTTTTGTGTTGAGTCCTTAGGGTTTTATATATAGTGTCACGTCATCTGCATGTAACGATAATTTTACCTCTCCCCTCCCAATTTGGATGCCTTTCATTTCTTTTTCTTGTCTGGCTGCTTGGCCAGGACCTCCAGCACTATGCTGAACAGAAGTGGTGAGACTGGGCATCCTTGTCTTGCTTCAGTTTTTCAACAAGAAGGCTGTTAGCATTTACCACTGAGTACTGTACTGATTGTGGGTTTTGTAAGTGGCTTTTATTATGTTGAGATTTCGAGCTTCCCTGATGGCTCAGATGGTAAACAGTCAGCCCGCAATGCGGGAGACCCAGGTTTGATCCCTGGGTTGGGAAGATTCCCTGGAGAAGGAAACGGCAACCCACTCCAGTATTCTTGCCTGGAGAANCACTGAGTACTGTACTGATTGTGGGTTTTGTAAGTGGCTTTTATTATGTTGAGATTTCGAGCTTCCCTGATGGCTCAGATGGTAAACAGTCAGCCCGCAATGTGGGAGACCCAGGTTTGATCCCTGGGTTGGGAAGATTCCCTGGAGAAGGAAACGGCAACCCACTCCAGTATTCTTGCCTGGAGAATCCCTGGTAGGCTACAGTCCATGGGGTCGCACAGAGTCGGACATGACTGAGCAACTTCACTTCACTCACTTTATATTATGTTGAGATATGGCCCATCTATTCCCACTTTTGTAAGAGTTTTTATCATGAATGAATGTTGAATTCTGTCAGTTACTTTTTTTTTGCATCTACTGAGATGATCCTTTAGTTTTCTATACTTTTCTTTTGTTAATGTGGTGTACTACATTGATTGATTTGCAAATGTTGAACTATCTTTGTGAACTTGGGATGAATCCCACTTGGTGAGGGTGTATAATCTTATGTGTTGTTGGATTTGGTATGCTAATATTTTGTTGAGAATTTTTGCATCTGTATTCAAAGATTTTGTTGTCATTCAGTCATGTCCAACTCTTCAGGACCCCATGAACTGTAGCCCACCAGGCTCCTCTGTCCATAGGGTTTCCTAGGCAAGAATACTAGAGTGGGTTGCCATTTTCTTCTCCAGGGCATCTTCCTGACCCAGACTGAATCCATGTTTCCTGTATTGGCAGATAGATTATTTACTTCTGAGTCACCAGAGAAGCTCCATATTCGAAATACTGGACTGTAAATTCCTTTTTTGGTGATGTCTTTCCCTGGTTTGGGTATCAGGGTGATGGTGGCTTCATAGAATGTCTTTGGGAATGTTTCCTCTTCTTCAATCTTTTGAGAGTTTGAGAAGAATCAGCATAAGTTCACCTCTGCATGTTTAGTAGAACTCACCTATGAAGACATCTGGCCCTAAACTTTTGTTTGTAGGTAGTTTCTCTTTTAAATTACAGATCTATCTCACTTCTAGTGATTGGTCTGTTCAAATCATCAATTTCTTCTTGATTCAACTTGTGGTATGTATGTTTCTAGAAAGTCATCCATTTCTTCTAGGTTGTCAACTTTGACAGAGGATCCTGACAGGCTACAGTCCATGGGGTCGCAAAGAGTCAGACACGACTAAGCATGCAGTGTCTGCCTGCATGCATAATTGTTCACAGTATTCTCTTGAGGGTTTTTTGCCTTTCTGCAGTATCAGATTTCTCCTTTTTCATTTCTTATTTGGGTTCTCTCTTCTTCTTCACGGGTCTGGCTAAAGGGCTGTCAATTTTGTTTATCCTTTCAAAGAACCAACTACTGGTTTTATTGATTTTTTTTTTACTTTTAAATCTCGATTTTATTTATTTCCTCTCTGATCTTTAGTATTTCCTTCCTTCTGCTGACTTTACATTTTGATTGTTCTTCTAATTCTTTTAGGTGGCAGTTTTAATTGTTTACTTGAGTTTTTCTTAGTTTTTGATGAAGGCCTGTATCACTGTGAACTTCCCTGTACAAGCTGCTTTTGCTGCCTCTCATAGATTTTGCATGGTTGTGTTTTCACTGTGATTTGTCTCAAGGTTCTTTTCAAATATTCTTTTTTATTTCCTCATTGACCCACTGTTTTTTCAGCAGCATGTTGTTTGGTCTCCATGTAGTCTTTTTTTTTTTTTTT
>SJYX01005847.1:122089-143156 GCA_006410675.1 Oreotragus oreotragus | reverse complement strand
GACAGGCCTCAGAAGAAACCAAACCTGCCAACATCTTGATCTTAGACTTCTAGCTTCTAGGAGTATGAGAAAATACATTTCTGTTGTTTTCAGTCTGTAGCATTTTGTTATGGCAGCCTGAGCAGGCATCTTGCTGCTATATGTAGAATACTCACAGCAACCCCATATTTTGTCTGTACTTCCATCCCATCTCCCTGGGCCTTAGAACACTCCCACCCAAATGACATTCTTTTTCCTTTTAAATGTCATTAACTTTTTAAAAAGTGCACAAATTAAACATAAAAACTTCAGGAAAAAACCTGAAAATAAAATGAACAAATATATATCACACTAAATCCTATTATAGACGAGTTTTATTCATGGTTTAAGAATGTATTACAAAATTCATATCCAATTGAACAGTCATGTGCTCTTTTCGCCATTTCATTAAACAAAAGGAAAACAGACACATGCTAAAGAATATGAAGAGCACAACAGAACACCCAGCGATGTGTTTAGTAGCTCCATCCTATAGGTAATGGTATAAAGTTTCTTGTCTTTCTTTCCAGAAATGTTTTGTGCAGATACACATATGTATTCTTGTTTTTAATGGAAAAATTCTGAATCATGCTTAACTTGTACAGACTTGCCACATCTACATATACAAATCTTATTCTTTTTAACAACTTCATGACATATGCCATTGAACAGATACCAAAACTTATTTATCATTTCCTGTATTGATGAGTATTTAGATGGTTTCTGTTTCTTGCTATCACATACAATGCTTAATGACCATCTCACACCGATATCTCTGGGTATGTGTACACCTGTATTTATAACATAAAGTGGTAGAGGGGCTTCCCTAGTGGCTCAGTGGCAAAGAACTCCCCTCCAATGCAGGAGACCTGGGTTCAATCCCTGATCCAGGAAGATCCCACATGCCACAAAGCAACTAAGCTTGTATGCCACAGCCATTGAGCCTGTACTCTAGAACCTGGAAGCTGTGATTACGGAAGCCCATGTGCCCTAGAGCCAGTGCTCTGCAAAAGAGAAACCACTGCAATGAGAAACCCACGCACCACAACCAGAGAGAAGCCCCTGCTCTCTGCAACTAGAGAAAAGCTGTGCAGCAGTGAAGGCCCAGCAGAGCCAAAAATAAACAGATTAAAACGTTATTTAGAAAAAGATAAACTGGTAGAGATTGAACTACTGGCTCAAAGTACACGTACACTTTTAATCTGACAGCTGTGGCAGACTACTATCCCAAGATGACCACACCAATACACCTCCCATATAACATGCTCTATAATGTGACGCTGACACGTCTCCCACCAAGAAGTGAGGTCTACATTTCCTTTCTGTGAATCTCCACAGGAGGTTCTGGGGGCTATGACAACTAGAATTCAGTGGAGGTAATGTTACGTGACTTCTGAGGCAAGAAAGTGCTTTCCACCTGGCTCACGTGATCTCACCCTTGGAATCTGGCTGCCATACTAGAAGCACAAGACACACAGAGACTACAGGTGGCTGTTTGATCCAACAACCCTAACTAAGGTCTCAGCCACAAGCTGGCATCAACTACGATACATGCGAGTGAAAGATACTTTATATGATTCTACCCTCTAACGTTTGGGCTTTTCAGCTAAGACCCCAGGCTTTGTATAGGAGAGATAAATTGTTTCTGCTATCAGCCTGCATTCTTGATCCAGAGCAACTGTGAATAGTAAAAAATGATAACTGCTACATGCCTTTAAAATTCTTACTGACATACCATATATTGCCTTCCCTGTTCAAAATACAACATTTAAATTTGATCATTTAAAATTACTCGATAAATGGAATACCTTCTTTCAGGGAAGCCCTTGTTATGGTGAAGGGGCTTACATAACTGAATGAAGCTACGAGCTATGCCCTGCAGGGCTACCCAAGACAGATGGGTCACAGTGAAGAGTTCTGACACAGTGTGGTCCACTGAAGGAGAAAATGGCAAACCACAAAAGTGTTCTTGCTGTGAGAACCCCATGAACAGTGTGAAAAGGGAAAAGAGACGATACTGGGAGATGAGTCCCCCAGGCTGGAAGCTCTCCAGTATGCCACTGGGGAAGAGCAGAGGGCAATTACTATTACCGCCAGAAAGAATGAAGCAACTGGGTCAAAGTGAAAATGATGTACAGTTGTGAATGTGTTTGCTGGTGAAAGTAAAGTCTGATGCTATAATAAACAATATCACTTAGGAACCTGGAATGTTAGGTCCATGAATCAAGGTAAATTGGATGGGGTCAAGTAAGAGATGGCAAGAGTGAACATTGACAATTTAGAAATCAGTGAACTAAAATGGATGAGAATGGGCAAATTTAATTCAAATGACCATTATATCTACTACTGTGGGCAAGAAACCCTTAGAAGAAATGGAGTAGCCCTTATAGTCAACAAAAAATCCAAAATGCAGTACTTGGGTTCAGTTCAGTTCAGTCACTCAGCTGTGTCTAACTCTTTGCAACCCCATGAACCGCAGCACACCAGGCCTCCCTGTCCATCACCAACTCCTGGAGTCCACACAAACCTATGACCATTAAGTTGGTAATGCCATCCAACCATCTCATGCTCTGTCGATCCCTTCTCCTCCTGCCCTCAATCTTTCTCAGCATCAGGGTCTTTTCCAATGAGTCAGCTCTTTGCATCAGGTGGCCAAAGTATTGGAGTTTCAGCTTCAACATCAGTCCTTCCAATGAACACCTAGGACTGATCTCCTTTAGGAGGGACTCGTTGGATCTTCTTGCAGTCCACGGGACTTTTAACAGTCTTCTCCAACACCACAGTTCAAAAGCATCAATTCTTCGGTGCTCAGCTTTCTTTATAGTCCAACTCTCACATGACTACTGAAAAACCATAGCCTTGACTAGATGGACCTTTGTTGACAATGTCTCTGCTTTTTAATATGCTGTCTAGGTTGGTCATAACTTTCCTTTCAAGGAGTAAGCGTCTTTTAATTTCATGGCTGCAATCACCATCTGCAGTGATGGTGACTGTAGTTGGGTACAATCTCAAAAATGACAGAATGATCTCAATTTGTTTCCAAGCAAACCGTTCAACATCACGGTAATCAAAACTGATGCCCCATCCACTAATGCTGAAGAAGCTCAAGTTGATCAGTTCTATGAAGACCTACAAGAACTTCTAGAATAAATACCAAAAAAAAAAAAAAAAAAAGTCTTTTTCCTCATAGGGGAGTGGAATGCAAAAGTAGAAAGTCAAGAGATACCTGGAGTAGCAGGCAAGTTTGGCCTTGGAATACAAGATGAAGCAGACAAAGGCTAACAGAGTTTTGTCATGAGAATACACTGGCCATAGCAAACACCCTTTCAAAGCACAAGAGATGACTCTACACATGGACATCACCAAAAGGTCAATACCAAAATCAGACTGATTATATTCTTTGCAGCAGAAGATGGAGAAGCTCTATACAGTCAGCAAAAACAAGACCCAGAGCTGACTGTGGCTCAGGTGATGAGCACTCTATTTCAAAATTCAGCCTTAAATTGAAGAAAGTAGGAAAACTGAAAATGAAAGTGCTGGTCGCTCAGTTGTGTCCAACTCTTTGGGACCCCATAGACTGTAGCCAGCCGGGTCCTCTGTCCATGGAATTCTCCAGGCAAGAAATCTGGGGTGGGGGTGCAACTCCCCTCTCCAGGGGATATTCCCAATCCAGGGATCAACCCAGGTCTCCCACACTGCAGGCAGATTCTTTACCAGCTGAGCCACCAGAGAACCAAAAGTAGGGAAAACTACTAGGCTAATCAGGTGTGACACAAATCAGATTTCTTATGATTAAACAGTATGGCTTCCAGGTGGCAGTAGTGGTAAAGAACCCCTCTGCCAGTGCAGGAGACATAAGACACATAGATTTGATCCCTGGGTGGGGAAGATCCCCCAGAGGAGGAAATGGCAACCCATTCCAGTATTCTTGCCTGAAGAACCCCATGGACAGAGGAGCCTGGTGGGCTATGGTCCATAATGCTGCAAAGAGCTGGATACAAGTGAAGTGACTTAGCACACTTGATAATACAGTGGAGGTGACGAATAGATTCAAGGGATTTGATCTGGTAGACAGAGCACCTGAAGAACTATGGATGGAGTTTTGTAACACTGTACAGGAGGCAGTGACCAAAACCATCCCGAAGAAAAATAAATACAAAATGGCAAAGTGGTTGTCTGAGGAGGCTTTACAAACAGCTGAGGAAAGAAGAGAGGTGAAAGGCAAGGGAGAAAGGGAAAGATATACACAACTGAATGCAGAGTTCCAGAGAACAGTAAGGAGAAATAAGAAGGCCTTTTTAAATTAAAAATGCAAAGAAATAGAGGAAACCGCTGAATGGGAAAGACTACAGATTTCTTCAAGAAAAGTGGAGATATCAGGGGAATATTTCATGCAAGGATGGGCATGATAAAAGACAGAAATAGCAAGGACTTAACAGAAACAGAAGAGATTAAGAAGAGGCGGCAAGAATACACAGAAGAACTATACAAAAAAGATCTTCATGACCTGGATAACCACGATGGTATGGTCATTCACCTAGAGCCAGACATCCTGGAGGGTGAAGTCAAGTGGGCCTTAGGAAGCATCACTATGAACAAAGCTAGTGGAGGTGATGGAATTCCAGCCAAGCTATTTAAAATCCAAGAGATGATGCTGTGAAAGTGCTGCACTCAATATGCCAGCAAGCTGGAAAACTCAGCAGTGGCCACAGGACTGGAAAAGGTCAGTTTTCATTCCAATCTCAAAGAAGGGCACTGCCAAAGAATGTTCAAACTATGGTACAATTGGACTTATTTCACAGGCTAGCAAGGTTACGCTAAAAATCCATCAACCTAGGTTTCAGCAGTATGTGAGCCAAGAACTTCCAGGCATATAAGCTAGGTTTAGAAAAGGCAGAGGAACAAGAGACCAAATTGCTAACATTTCTTGTATCATAGAGAAAGTAACAGAATTCGAGAAAAACATCTACTTCTACTTCACTGACTTTGAATGTGTGGATCACAACAAACTATGGAAAATTCTTAAAGAGATGGGAATACCAGACTATCTTACTTGTCTCCTGAGAAACGCGTATGCAGGTCAAGAAGTAACAGCTACAACCTGACCTGGAACAACGGACTGGTTCCAAATGGGGAAAGTTCAGTCACTCAGCCGTGTCTGACTCTTTGCAACCCCACAGACTGCAGCATGCCAGGCCTCCCTGTCCATCACCAGCTCCCAGAGCCTACTCAAATTCATGTCCATATTGTCCGTGATGCCATCCAACCATCTCATCCTCTGTCGTCCCCTTCTCCTCCCGCCTTCAATCTTTCCCAGCATCAGGGTCTTTTCCAAAGAATTAATTCTTCACATCAGGTGGCCAAAGTATTGCAGCTTCAGCATCAGTCCTTCCAATGTATATTCAGGGCTGATCTCCTTTAGGATTAACTGGTTGGATCTCCTTGCAGTCCAAGGGACTCTTCAAGAGTCTTCTCCAACACCACAGTTCAAAAGCATCAATTCTTTGGCACTCAGCTATCTTTATAGTTCAACTCTCACATCCATACGTGACTACTGGAAAAACCATAACTGTGACTAGACGGACCTCTGTTAGCAAAGTAATGTCTCTGCTCCTGGAGTGGGTTACCGTGCCCTCCTCCACGGGATCTTCCCAGACCAGGGATCAAACCCAAGTCTCCTGCCTTGCAGGAGGATTCTTTACTAGCTAAGCTACCAAGAAAGCCCATTCGCCAGGCTGGGATGTTACAAGACAGTAATATGCTCTCTAGGTGGGTTATAACTTTTCTTCCAAGGAGCAAGTGTCTTTTAATTTCATGGTTGCAGTCACCATCTGCAGGGATTTTGGAGCCCCCAAAAATAAAGTGTGTCACTGTTTCTACTGTTTCCTCAATCTATTTGCCATGAAGTGACGGGACTGGATGCCATGATCTTAGTTTTCTGAATGTTGAGTTTTAAGCCAACTTTTTCACTTACCTCTTTCACTTTCATCAAGAAGCTCTTTAGTTCTTCTTCACTTTCTGCCATAAGGGTGGTGTCATCTACATATCTGAGGTTATTAATATTTCTCGTGGCAATCTTGATTCCAGCTTATGCTTCATCCAGCCTGGCATTTTGCATGATACACTCTGCATATAAGTTAAATAAGCAGGGTGACAATATACAGCCTTGACGTACTCCTCTCCCAATTTGGACCAGTCTGTTGTTCCATGTCGAGTTTTAACTGTTAGAAATTGGGAAAGGAGTACATCAAAGGAGTACACCCTGCTTATTTAACTTATATGCAGAATACATCATATGAAATGCAGGGCTGTATGAATCCCAAGCTGGAATCAAGATTACCAAGAGAAATATCAAAACCTCAGATGTGCAGATCATACCACTCCAATGGCAGAAAGTGAAGAGGACCTAAAGAGTCTCTGAATAAGGGTGAAAGAAGAGAGTGAAAAAGCTGGCTTAAAACTCAACATTCAAAAAACTAAGATCATGGCATCCAGTCCCATCACTTCATGGCAAATAGATGGGGAAACAATGGAAACAGAGACAGACTTTATTTTCTTGGGCTCCAAAATCACTGCAGATGGTGACTGCAGCCATAAAATTAAAAGCTGCTTGCTCCTTGGAAGGAAAGCTATGATAAATGTAAATAGTATATTAAAAAGCAGAGACATTGTTTTGCTGACAAAGGTCCATATAGTCAAAGCTATGGTTTTTCCAGTAGTCACGTACAGATGTGAGAGTTGGACCATAAAGATGGCTGAGTGTTGAAGAACTGATGCTCTCAAACTGTGGCGCTGGCAAAGGTTCTTGAGAGTCCCTTGGACTGCAAGATCAAACCAGTCAATCCTAAAGGAAATCAGTCCTGAATATTCACTGGAAGGACTGATGTTGAAGTTTAAACTCCCAATACTTTGGCCACCTGATGCATAGAACTGACTCATTTGAAAAGACCCTAACGGTGAGAAAGACTGAAGGGAAAACGAGAAAGGGGTAACAGAGAATGAGGTGATTGGATGGCATCACCTATTCCATGGACATGTATTTGAGCAACTCCAGGAGTTAATGCAGGACAGGGGAGCCTCCTGTGCTGCAGTTCACTGGATCACAAGAACTGCACATGATTTAGCAAGTGAACAACAACAAAAAACCAAATCATATTCAAACACAGAAAACCAAAAGTAAAGAAAAAATACCTGTTACCTATAGAGGAACAAACACATGTTATCTAAGAATTACAGTAGATCTCATGAGAAATCACAGAAATATGAAGATAAATATTTAAAGTATTTAAAGAAAATACTAGTCTACAATTCCATATTCACGGAAATCAAAGTGATGAGAAATACTTTCTCAGACAAAAAAATTCATTACCAGCAGATCTGTCCTGCAAGAAAATGATGAAAGAAGTTCCTCAGGGAGAAAGAAAATAACACAGATCAGAAATGTGAATCTATATTAAGGAAGAGTGACAAAGAAGGAATAAATCAAGATATTTTTCTTATTCTTAATTGATCTAAAAGATAGCTGTTTAATTAAAGTAAAAACAACAATGAATTTTGTGATTATAGTAAGTGGTGAGTAAAGTGACTGACAATAATGCCATAAGAGATGGGTGGGAAGAATTGGGATTACTCTGTTAATAAGGTATTTGTAGTACGTAGGAAGTATTATTCAAAGGTAGACTCACAATTAGTGGTAATTTATACTGCAAACTGCAGGACAACCATTTATTTAAAAAAAAAGTATTACTGATATGTAGAGATAGTACAAAGATCTGTGTTGCCAGTGGTTTGGAGTAGGGCAGGGGAAGATTGTTGAATAGGTGAAGTAAAGAGAAATTTTTTGGACAGTGAAACTATTCTGTATAATATTGTAATGGTGGATATAAGACACAACGCATTTTTCAAAACTCATAGAAATTTACAAGACAAAGAGTGAAATTTAATGTATGCAAATTTTAAAAAGTCATTTAGGATGTTGGGGGATCCCAGGATGGAACAGAGAATCTGAGAGAACCATCTAAACATAATACAAATATATGATGTAACCTAATAAAGGAAGTGGCACAAACGATGCCGACATTCTTAACTCTGTGGAAATGAGTGGAGGCTGTAAGACAAAAGGAACTGTCCATAAGTACTGGACTCTGGTCAATAAAGTAGTTTTTTTCGGTAGAGTAGTTTTTTGGTGGTGTTGTCGTCGTTCAGTCGCTGAGTCGTCTAAGACTCTTTGCAACTCCAAGGACTGTAGCACTCCAGGCTCCTCTGTCCTTCCAATGAATATTCAGGGTTGATTTCCTTTGGGATTGACTGGTTTGATCTCCTTGCAGTCCAAGGGACTTTCAAGAGTCTTCCCCAGCACCACAGTTCAAGAGAATCAATTCTTTGGCACTCAGCTTTCTTTATTGGTCCAACTCTCACATCCATTCATGACTGCTGGAAAAACCATAGCTTTGACTAGATGGACCTTTGCCAACAAAGTGATGTCTCTTTTTTACACATACAGACTGGAATTGAACGGCTAAAGTCAAAGGATGGCAGATGGTGGGAGCTATGTTTCTCACTGTTGTTGGAATGGGAGGTTACAGGTAAGGAAGGGGAGCAGGCTAGAACGATCCCTGTGGTAATAAATTAGAGTTGAAGGTATCAGCATGAACTAATACATAGCTTAACACAGATACAAGTGGTTACATATAGAAATGTACACACATACACAAACACAGATGGTTACATATAAAAATACAAACACACACACAGAGGTTAGTATACACATATATTTCCTTGTCAGCTAAGAGAATCTAAAAGCAAAGACACTCCAGTAGCACTTAGTAAACCTAAGGCCCAGATCTTGTTTTTAATATAAGTCTCCAAGAAAAAGAACCAAGGCTACTAGAGAAATAGCTGATTCTGATACTGGGAAGCCTAGAGCATCTTATAGTACCAAAGTTAAGGAAGTGCTCCAAAAGCAAAACAAAAAAAGTAGATTGATAGTGGTATGTCAAAGGGACACAGTAAAAAGTGGAAGAGCTCCTTCTGGCCAAAGATGGAACAATTTAAGCAAACAAATAAAGCAGTACTAGATGATAACCTAAAATATAAAATAAGAGTCTGTGACTCCATATTGATATAAATGGGGGATAAGTGACAATCCTCCATTTAGAAGTCCAGATAATTTATGTAGCTTCTCGACCCTCAAGGAGATGGAGCATAACCCCCTCCTCCTTACATGTGGGCTGCACATAGTGACTTCTGTTCCAAGAGGACAGTGTGGGAAGATGGAAAAAGACAGAAAGTTTGCCACAGAGAAACCTGGCAAAAATACCTCAGTTAGGTGATTAGGTCAGCGTCAACAATGATGAGTTCTGTTATTAATATGTAGTTCTGATGATGTAGTAAGAATTACACTTTATATCTAATTCTCCCCAAAACCTCTGACTTCAGCCCTACATTAAGAAAAACATCAGACATACCACAACAGAGGAACATTCTACAAAACATCTGTCTAACCAGTACTTTTCGAAACTGTTATGGTCATCAAAAATGAGGAAAGGTGAGAAACTGAGAGCCAAGAGGAGCCTAAGGGAAATATGACAACTAAATGTAACACGGCCTCCTACACAGGATCCTGGAACAGAAAAAGGACTCAGAGAAAAACTAAAGTAATCTGACTAGAGCATGGACTTTAGTTAATTACAGTGTATCAATACTGGCTCATTAACTACAGTAAATATCTCATAATAATGCAAAATAGTAATAGGGAAAACTGGGTACAGGGTGTATGGTAACTATGGCAGTATCTTTGCAATCTGAAACTACCCTTAAAAAAAATTTTTTAATAGTGACAATAACAAAAACAAATATTGATTTACTGCCAAAAGAAGTTAACTGATAAACTGTAAATCAATAGCACCGAGTCCTATGTACCTTTTCCCCACAGGATAAATTACACGCTGCATGGAAATAGAAGCAAATAAGGAATAGTGACAAAATCTGGAAATATCCAGCTTTTTCCAAAAATTATGTTTGTTTGCTATTTGATTTTTCTAACAGACAGCACAGAGAAATTCACCTTTTTAGGACCCTTAATGAAGAAAGAAGTTGAAATTGAGTATTACCACTGAACTGATTCAAATGAAGTAAAGAGATCTGTAATTGGGTCACTTTGGCTCTAAGAGACTTAATCAAAAGGGTTATATACTAAATTACTGGTCCACAATTTGCATCGCCACTGGTTCTACATTGCAAACATACTTCTCTACATCTTCCTTTAGCCAAAATTAAGTAAGTCTCTCCAGCTTGAGGGTGTGGGAAAGCTCAGACAGTGGAAGTCCTACCTCTTGACAGAGGGTAGCCCAGGTTACTGCCGGGTTTTGCTTTGCAGTGCATTGTGCTGATCTTATATTCTGGTTTCTGGAAACATCCATCTTCTTGTAACTAAAGAATTGAAGTAAAGTCTAGTCTAGAGATTTTAGGACCAAATCTGGCAGATACTAAAATAATGCTGTTACTAACAATAATGACAGCTAGCATTTATTGAAATTTAATCTGTACCATGAGCTGCTCTTAATACTTTGCTGCTGCTGCTGCTGCTAAGTCGCTTCAGTCGTGTCCGACTCTGTGCGACCCCATAGACAGAAGCCCACCAGGCTCCCCTGTCCCTGGGATTCTCCAGGCAAGAACACTGGAGTGGGTTGCTATTTCCTGCTCCAATGCATGAAAGTGAAAAGCGAAAGTGAAGTTGCTCAGTCGTGTCCGACTCTTAGTGATCCCTTGGACTGCAGCCTACCAGGCTCCTCCAGCCATGGGATTTTCCAGGCAAGAGTACTGGAGTGGGTTGCGAGCATGTTAACTGTGTAGACTGTCTTGTCTGGGTTCAAAAGTCAGCTGTACTACTGTGAGATCTTTTCAGGAAAATTAGAGATACTAAGGGAACATTTCATGCCAAGATGGGCTCAATAAAGAACAGAAATGGTATGGACCTAACAGAAGCAGAAGATATTAAGAAGAGGTGGCAAGAATACACAGAAGAACTGTACAAAAAGATCTTCATGACCCAGATAATCACAATGGCGTGATCACTCACCTAGAGACAGACATCCTGGAGTGTCACGTCAAGTGGGCCTTAGGAAGCATCACTATGAACCAAGCTAATGGAGGTGATGGAATTTCAGGTGCTGCTGCTGCTAAGTCACTTCAGTCGTGTCCGACTCTGTGTGACCCCATAGACGGCAGCCCACCAGGCTCCCCCATCCCTGGGATTCTTTGTGAAAGTGCTGCACTCAATATGCCAGCAAATTTGGAAAACTCAGCAGTGGCCACAGAACTGGAAAAAGGTCACTTTTCATTCCAATCCCAAAGAAAGGCAATGCCAAAGAATGTTCAAACTACGCACAATTGCACTCATCTCACACACTAGCAAAGTAATGCTCAAAATTCTCCAAGCTAGGCTTCAACAGTACGTTAACCAAGAACTTCCAGATATTCAAGTTAGATTTAGAAAGGGCAGAGAAATCATAGATCAAATTGCCAACATCCATTGGATCATAGAAAAAGCAAGAGAGTTCCAGAAAAACATCTACTTCTGCTTCACTGACTACACTAAAGCCTTTGACTGTGCATCACAACAAACTGGAAAATTCTTCAAGAGATGGGAATACCAGACCACCTTACCTGACTGCTGAGAAACCTGTATGCAGGTCAAGAAGTAACTGAACTGTATATGGAAAAACGGACTGGTTCAAAATTGGGAAAGGAGGACGTCAGGGCTGTGTACTGTCATCCTGCTTATTTAACTTATATGCAGAACACATCATGTGAAATGCCAGGCTGGATGAAGCACAAGCTGGAATCAAGATTGTAGGGAGAAATATCAATAACCTTAGATATACAGATGACACCACCCTTATAGCAGAAAATGAAGAGGAACTAAAGAGCACCTTGATGAAAGTGAGAGAGGAGAGTGAAAAAGTTGGCTTAAAACTCAACATTCAAAAAACGAAGATCATGGCATCCAGTCTCATCACTTCATGGCAAATAGATGCGGAAACAACGGAACAGTGACATACTTTATTTTCTTGGGCTCCAAGATCACTGCAGATGGTGACTGCAATCGTGAAATTAGAAGACACTTGCTTCTTGGAAGAAAAGCTATGACAAACTTAGACAGTATATTAAAAAGCAGAAACATTACTTTGCCAACAAAGTAATGTTTTGACTAGATGGACCTTTGCCAACAAAGGTCCATCTAGTCAAAGCTATACTTTTTCCAGTAGTCATGTATGGATGTGAGTTGGACCATAAAGAAAGCTGAGTGCCAAAGAATTGATGCTNACTTAGACAGTATATTAAAAAGCAGAAACATTACTTTGCCAACAAAGTAATGTTTTGACTAGATGGACCTTTGCCAACAAAGGTCCATCTAGTCAAAGCTATACTTTTTCCAGTAGTCATGTATGGATGTGAGTTGGACCATAAAGAAAGCTGAGTGCCAAAGAATTGATGCTTTTGAACTGTACTGTTTTGGAAGACTCTCAAGAGTCCCTTGGACTAAAAGGAGACCAAACCAGCCAATCCCAAAGGAAATCAATCCTGAGTATTCATTGGAAGTATTGAGGCTAAAGCTGAAGCTCCAATACTTTGGCTACCTAATGTCAAGAGCCGACTCACTAGCAAAGACCCTGCCTGATGCTGGGAAAGACTGAAGGCAGAAGGAGATGGGGACGACAGAGGATGAGATGGTTGGATGGTGTCATTGACCCTATGGACGTGAGTTTGAGCAAGCTCCGGGAGATGGTGAAGGACAGGGACACCTGGCATGCTGCAGTCCATGGGGTCGCAAAGAGTTGGACACAACTGAGCAACTGAACAAAAACAAAACTGTGATTAAGTTAATTGCTTCTCTGTGCCCCAGTTTCCCCATCTGTAAAATGCAGATATTAACAGTCCTCTACTAGCAAGTTTAAACGAGGCATGTGTATTACTAACCACACTTACAAATGAGGAAATAAAGCACAGAGGAAGAAAATAATTTTATTTCGCCACATTCCTAGTCCGCATGTGAACTCATAAAATCAACTTCCAGAGCACATTTTCAAACTGTGGGCTACCACCACTTTTTGGAAAAGCAGCCAGTGACAAACAAGGGAAGAAAGTTGGTGTTGGGAGAATAATAGAACTTCCATGTAGAAATATATCTTAAGAGTTTGGGAATGACTGGATCTTTAGGAAAAGAGTTCAGGTCTAAGGAGAAAGATTCGATAAAGATCCAGAGAAAAATGAGAGTTAAATAATGAAAAGAGATCTCAAAAGGACCAAGAAACAAGAGCCGGAGGGGGATCTGAAATAGCAGGGGGAAAAACAAACAAAAGGGAAGGAGACAGAGGCACCCAATGGATGAGGGGGATATGAGATGGCTCAGCATCACAGTTGAACAAGGCAGAGAAAGTGCCAAGAAAGAGGGAGCCCTCTGTCCTCCCCAATGCCAGCCTGAGAACCCAGGTCAAGTTCAGTTCCTTCTGTGATGCCCACCAGGTAGCAGTCCTAACCTTCAATATCAACGTAAAATAACTACACTTCTCCAATCTCTTCCCTGAATTTTCTCGGGCATTCGGTCATTTCCTGAGATCAGTACCAAACTCTCTGAGGACAGAAAGAACATCTCTCCTCTCTATATCCCCTCTGTATCCCCAGTGCCACGCACAGTACCCTGTACATTGTTGGTGCTCAACAAATAGCTATCGAGTGTGTCTCTTGGCCCTTCCATGGCTTTGCTCCAGTGACACTCTATCACCTGTGAAGATAAAGACTGCCTATACCCCATACTCTTCACCAAGCACTTATCCTATCTGGAAGCCCATGTTCAGAGCCGACTCAATCTTTGCTCGTGAAGTGAGTTTGGGGGTGAATTAAGAGTGACCTCTGTCTAGCGACAGCAGATGCACATTCCTCAGCAACCCCTTGATAAGTCCAGGATCATGGGGAAAACCTATCGGGCTCTAGATTCGCCAAAGTTTTCACTGGAAAGCAAAGTAGCTGGACAAAGAATGGAAATACGTCCACCATCCCTGAACACAGTGGGAAAGTCATGAAAAAGACAACAGTTACTTACTGTCACCTGAGCAGACAGCAAATCCAAGGCCATTCTTTCCTTCTCAGTTTTTCTGTCAAGGGAGAGCAGAGTGCTTGACAAGGCAGGTCTGCAAAGGAAAAAGGTGTCATGATGAACTCTGGGGTCAAAGCATGGCTTGGGAAAAGGAAGTTACAGCTGCCCATAATGTCCACTAGGTCCAAACAAAGCCATGCCATATAAACGACACAAACCAAGTTTAAAAGTGTGTCCACTAAGCCAATGAAGTTCTAAGACAATTTGCCAACCCCCACCTCCACCTTGTATTAACCATACTTCTAATTTCCATACATAGATGCTTTTTAACATCCACTGGGCTCTATTAGCTGTATCTAAGCAAATTGCAACTCATCACAGACTTCTGGAGTCCTGAAGATAGTTTTAAACTATACATTCAAATGGTCACAGTGAATGTGAGTATCCCAGACTGCCACTTTCAAACATATCTAGCCGATCCTAAGCCGGTTTGCCTTGCTTCACCATTTCCTTCCTGAAGAAACCACAATAAAGGAGTTTGCCCATATGTGTCGTCGCTTTTTCTATGGAGCTGTTAGGGGAAGTACGCTGATTGAAACCACCCACCCTGGCCAGGCACCATAGTAACTATTTGCATGAGTTGTTTTACGACAGGACGTCCTGGTAAGGAACAGGGAACTAATAAGCTTCCACCAACCAGAAGAGTTCAGGAAAGGTCAAAAGGAGACATCACCTGTCTGACCACCTCCCAGAATCCTTCTCTCTGGCATCCATCTTGGCTGAACGAGGTGTGTGCCACCAGGAAAGACTCTGAGTCAGAATGATTGGCTAAGGACAACCCAGAAACTAATCCCATCACCAGAAAACCTGAGACTGTGAGCCACGCGGGAGAGCTGTTCTCCTGGGTTCCCTTGCCCTCTCCACCCGGGTGTCCTTTCCCAATAAAATATCTTGCTTTGTCAGCACATGTGTCTCCTCGGACAATTCACTTCTGAGTGTTAGACAAGAGTCCAGTTTCAGGCCCTGGAAGGGGTCCCCCTTCCTGCAACAGAATGACCAACAGGTGCTCCTGAGTGGCTCCTTCCTGGACTGCTGTGTTCTTTCCAGGGAACTGTCACACATGATGCACACCATTTCGGATGCCACTCCTAAACACAAATTCCACAAGTGCCACCTCTTTTAGCATCCACAGCTCCCCAAATCCTTTGTTCTTCATACACAAACTCCAACTGGGAAAGCCAGGTAAGAGAAGTAGGCAGACCACTGTCAGAGAAGAGTGGGGGCTAAGGCTGCCTGCACTAGCCACCTAAGTTTGCAGGAGGCTCTACAGGTAGAGCACCTGGCATGAAAGCTCAACACCCCGAGTATGTGTGTACTGTCAGCCAGAGAAGGAAAGCTGCTGTGCAAGTACCATAGTTACTCTATGATGCACATCTTCTCCCCATCTTGTATCTTGCACGTATTATTTAATCCGCACAACCACTCTAAAAAGTACTGCTGCCTCAAATTACAGCTGTGAGGGAGACTGAGATCCAGGGAGTCTAGTGACCTTCCCCAAGAAACAAAACTGCCAAGTATACAGTAGAGGCAAAAAGGACCATGGTGGAGTTCAAGGCCCCAGTTAATGCGGCAAACTAGCTGTCCACCTCTGCCTCATTTTCTTCATCTGTAAAACAGGATCTACCTGTTATCTGAGGTTGAGATGAATTCATTCATCCAAGGCGCCAGACTAGTACCTGGTACAGATAACGTCTCCATGGGCATTTCTATTGTTGTTACTGTCTGTTTCATCAGAAACCTCTGAATAGCCAGCCACAAAGGACTCCCACCAACAGCAGTCCCGGACCACCCCAACTCACCTGAAGGGGCGCTCCCTTCCCGCGACCCTCCCTGGGGAGGGGTGGGAGTGGGGGCAGGGCAGCGAGTCCCCTTGAAACATCGCGGCCTGGGCCGTGCAGACCGCCTCCAGACCCCCTCGGCCTCGGTATCTCCCTGGGGCCTGAGTGCAGCCCCGCCCGGCCGGCACACCTCCCAGCCCAGACCCGCACACGTGCTGGCTCTGACTGCCACCGGAAGATGCAACCGAGAGGTTCTCAGTCCCTGGCAGGCCGCCCTAGCAGAGCCGGGACCACCCGCGCCACGAGCCCCGAGAAAGCCGCGAGCCTTCCTTGCAGCCCCGCAAACCCAGGAGAACTACGACTCCCGGCATGCCTATGGGCTCGCGCCTACTACACTTCCCAGGGGCGCCGCTGGCGCCACTTCCCAGACGGGAATGGTACCCGCTCTGGGGAGCTGTTGGGCCTAGGTGTCTGCTGGGGTCGCAATGCGAGGGACTGTTCACGTTAACAAATAAGGCGGCTGATCTCCTCCAAAATGCTTCCTCCCTAAATCAGCTGCGTGACTGTTTTGTTAGACAGGCAAAATCATTTGAATAAAAACCCTGAATTTTGACGCCTTTAAGATCAGTGCTACCTAGCTCTTACCAGCTAGTTTTGATTGTTTTTAATTATTTTAATGTGTACACGGAGGATAAAGTATGAACAGGTATGTTTAAGCACAATAAAACTAACACCTATATACTCAACATTCTGCTTCAAAAGAGAACTTGACCAGAATCTCGGAAGACCTGTCCACGATGTTCTCCATTTTTCTAAATTGTGTTAAGCATTTCCTGGCTTAGCCTGATCAGTACGTCTCAAGCAGGTGCCCCTAAAACAGTCTGCTTACTTTTGCAAGGTGTTTCATCTTTATGTAAATAGAATCTGCTATATGTTTTTCTGTGACTTACACGTTCACCTATCTTCATATATGAAAAGTTTATTTTCACTGTTGTATGATTGCATTATTCATTCATTTAACAAAGTATATTTAACACTTGTCTTGCACCTGGCTTTGTTGTAGATGCTAGAAATAAACCAGTAAATAAAACTGGCACAACCTCTGCATTCATGCAGCTTAAATTGTCGAGGGGAGAGAAAGAAGAAAAATAATAGCAAAAATAACTCAGCCATTAAAAAAAAAAAAGAATGAAATAATGCCATTTGCAGCAAAATACATAGGCCCAGAGATTATCATACTAAGTGAAATAAATCAGGTGGAGAAAGACAAGTATCATATGGTTATAAGTGGCATCTAAAAAAGTGATACAAATGAATTTATTTATAAAACAGAAACAGATTCACAGACACAGAAAACAAATTTGTGGTTACCAAGGGGAAAAGGAGTAGAGGAAGGATAAATTAGAATTTAGGGATTTTCAAATATAAACTACATAAAATAAACAAGGTCCTACTGCATAGTACAGGGAACTATATTCAACATCTTGTAATAAGGGAAAATAACCTGAAAAAGAATATGTATAGCTGCATAGCTGAATCACTTTGCTGTACACCAGAAACTAACAAAACATTGTAAACCAATTCTATGTAAATAAAATAAATAAATGGTATGTATTTAGATACTGACGCAGCTAATAAGAACAAGAAGGGACCAGGACTCTTGATAAGAGCGATTTTACAATTTTACACAAAGTGGTTAAGACATTTTTGACCGACAAAGTCAAACATTTGAAGAAGGACCTGCAGAAGATGAGAAGTGAGCCGAACTAAATATCTGGTGGAGAGCTTTCTGACAGACCAACAGGCAGATGCCCTGTGGCAGGAACATACCTGGCCTATTGAGGAGACAATAAGATTACAGTTGCTGCAACAGAAATAAGGAGACAGAGATGTAGGAGGTTAGAGGCAAGAGGACTAAATGTATAGGCTTTTATTGGTCATTATGCCACTGGATGTGACCCTGAAAGAGGATGCTCTGGGCACTGCAGAGATAAACTCTTATGTCCATTTTTTTAGTGATCACTGACTGCAGTGCTGAGAATAAACTAAAAGTTCAAAGGAAGAAGTACCCCGACTAAGACTAGAAGGCTATTGTAGTAAATCTGTGAGAGAAGACAGGAGTTTGGACTGAGTAGAAGGTATGAGAGGTGTCTGGAAATACTAAAATTCAAAATATGGAAAAGATGAGACTGTTACCATTGGAATATTATGTTTTTTCAACTAGGAAATATATCTATTCCTTTTAAATAGTCCTGGTAATTATATTAATTTTTTAAAAAATATTCTTTATGCTCATTTGTCTGATTATAAAAAGTAAGAATTAGCTTGTCTCTTAGCCACCGCAATGAGAAGCCCATGCCCTGCAATGAAGAGGAACCCCCACTTGCTGCAAGTAGAGAAAAGTCCTTGCAGCAACAAAGACCTAGCACAGCCAATGAATAAATCCATTAAAAAAAAAAAAAATTAGCTTGTCTCTTGATGTCCTTTTGCTGACCTAAACCAAATACACAGCCAGTTTTTTTCTCCAGCAAAATGGGTGTATTCAGGATTATTAAAGGATTGCAATTTGAAGTCTGTAAACGTGGCTGGGCAAGTCCTCAGCAAAAATGGAGAAGAGCTCACTTTTATAGAGGGAAAAGAAGCTGAGAAAGGGAAGTCTTTGCTTTTCCTGTTGGGTTTTTCCTGTTGTAGGGGTAAGAGCACCCCCTTCTGGTCTCCTATCTCTATTTAACTGAGGTTTCTGTTTATTGCTTTCTTACACGTTGTATTTGGGTTGGCCAAAAAATTCATTCAGGTTTCTGAATGTTCCAATATTTTAAACCAAACACAATTTTATTTTCTGTCCCATTTAAAATTTTAAAAATACAAGCTAATAGGCTATCTAATTTTAGTACTTCTGTATTCCATTTTCTCTCTCAGCTGGGAATTTTGGTAACATCCTTAAGTTTTATAATTTATTTGCAATTAAGTTTATACTTAATCAGCTTCTTTACTGATGATGAGATGCTTGTGCTCTGTCGTATCCGACTCTTTTCAACCCCATGGACTAGTCCAGTAGGCTTCTGTGTCTATGGATTTTTCCAGGCAAGGATACTGGAGTGGGGTGCCATTTCTTTCTCCAGATCTTCCCGACCCAGGGATTGAACCCAGGTCTCTTGTGTCTCCTACAATAGCACATGGATTCTTGACCACGTCTATACCATCACTTCCTAATTTTCACTTTTGGTCTTGACATTTCTGTCTCTTTTTCACATTGTCACAGTCTAGTTTTTATCTGTGCCCTTTCAGTTATTCCATGAACCTCTTTTACTTAGTTTTCTAGAGACAGCTGAAGCCAATCTCATTTTTCTTCTCTTTTAGGAAACCTTCTTCTGTTTATTTCTCTACGTTGACTTATGTAAGTCTTCCCCCACTCCCCATTTCCTGTATCTTTAAGTACTTTTTTCTGTTTTTCCCCCTGTAGCTAGCACTTGGTTTTTTCCATTATTTTTGTCTGGGACAACAGAAAGGATAAGGCTCAATTCTAATTTTTTCTCCTTTCTTCACTGGCAACATATTAAACTGTTATTCTTGGTGTACAGTTTTCATGACAATGTGAAAACCTACATTTAATTCTTTGTCCTTTCCTCCATTTTATGGGAGGGGTTTCAAATTTATCTTCCAAGTTAAAAAAAAATAAAGGACTATTCTTCCACTTTCTCTTTCTAATGTAGTTACTGCTTTAAAAGAAATGACCATCTACTTTATTTGAAAAAATGTCTGCACTACATGCAACATCCATGAAATAGTAAGAAACCTTGACCCAGCAGGCTGCTTGGGTCCACTGTAGTGTAACTGAAGGTCAACTACTTTTTCCCTTCTTTCTTGGCTCCTTTTCTCCCATCTTCCCTTTCTTTTTTTTTTTTTTTTAACAGTGGGAAGATAAGAGGAAAAATTGTACAAAAGAAAAAAACAGGAATTGTTTCCAACTACTCAAAAGTTGAAAGGCTAAAATGAAATATATGTGAAGTGTTTAAAATTAAATTACAGTTTCTCTTCCATCTTATTCTCTTAATCAGCTGAAAGGTTGAAAGTTTGCTGCCTTAAGCTGTGTATTATGTCAGGATTCATGACCTCCAGAGGAGAGGATTTCGATCTGGGGTCAGAGACCAGGCCTAACTACTTGGAGCTTTTTGTGTAGCCAAATTTTATTAAAGTATAACAGAGATAAGGAAAGCTTCTGACATAGACATCAGAAGGGAACAGAGTGTCCCCTTGCTAATTTTTAGCAAGGTGCTTTATGTCTGTTAGAAAGCTATTAAGTAAGAGAGACACCTCAAGGCTGAGGGAGTTCCACCAGGTCCCTCTTCCACAATATGCCCTTTTGAGATAGGATGGCACGAGGTGTGTCAGCCCCCAGCCATAACACAATTGACGGGAATTCTGGTTTGCTGAGCCCAAGGTTTGAGAAGAGAAAAAAAGTTAGTCTTAGGTGGAACCATTTTGAAGAAAGGCAAATTCCTAAGCAGATACATAGTTTCATTAACATAAGAAAAACGCATTGGTTAGCTCAAGGCAGAACCAGGTGTCATCAATACAGAATTGAAAGAAGCCTCTCTTAATTTTGTGTAGAAAAAAAAAAAAAAATCTGCCACTTGCAGTTTATTTCCTCCTGCCGCTTGGGGACTCTGGCCTTCCTGCCTGTTACCCTCTCAGTCTTAATGACATCCATCCCTATACGTGGGCTTCCCTGGTGGCTCAGACGATAAAGCATCTGCCTACGATGCAGAAGACCCGGGTTCGATTCCTGGGTGGGGAAGATCCCCTGGAGAAGGAAATGGCAACCCACTCCAGTACTCTTGCCCGGAAAATCCCATGGATAGAGGAGCCTGGTGGGCTACAGTCCATGGGGTCGCAAAGAGTCAGACATGACTGAGCGACTTCCCTTCCCTTCCCTATATGCACATGTGCAGTTGAGGCTGATGGACTGGCTAGATGTGGGGAACACAAGAGTGCATACTATTTAAAATGCCATCCAAATACTACTGCAAACCTGAGTGTTATAAGAGAAACATGCAATAAGTTATTTATATCTTCCTGTCCTAAATATATATAAACTCTTAGACATTTAAAG
>SJYX01005847.1:95431-110913 GCA_006410675.1 Oreotragus oreotragus | reverse complement strand
CTAGACCATTCAGGTATGACCTAAATCAAATCCCTTATGATTATACAGTGGAAGTGAGAAATAGATTTAAGGGACTAGATCTGATAGACAGACTGCCTGATGAACTATGCATGGAAGTTCATGACATTGTACAGGAGACAGGGATCAAGACCATCCCCAAGAAAAAGAAATGCAAAAAGACAAAATGGTTGTCTTAAGAGGCCTTACAAATAGCTGTGAAAAGAAGATAAGCCAAAGATAAAGGAGAAAAGGAAAGATATACCCATTTGACTGCAGAGTTCCAAAGAACAGAAAGGAGAGACAAGAATCAATGCAAAGAAACAGAGGAAAACAATAGAATGGGAAAGACTAGAGATCTCTGCAAGTAGACATACCAAGGGAACATTTCACACAAAGATGGGCACAATAAAGGACAGAAATGGTATGGACCTAACAGAAGCAAAAGATATTAAGAAGAGGTGTCAAGAATACACAGAAGAACTATACAAAAAAGATCTTCATGACCCAGATAACCACGATGGTTTGATCACTCACCTAGAGCCAGACATCCTGGAACATGAAGTCAAGTGGGCCTTAGGAAGCATCACTACGAACCAAGCTTGTGAAGGTGATGGAATTCCAGTTGAGCTATTTCAAACCCAAAAGATGATCTTGTGAAAGCGCTGCACTCAATATGCCAGGATATTTGCAAGACTCAGCAGTGGCCACAGAACTAGAAAAGGTCAGTTTTCATTCCAATCCCAAAGAAAGGCAATGCCAAAGAATGTTCAAACTATCACACAATTGCACTCATCTCACAAGCTAGCAAAGTAATGCTCAAAATTCTCCAAGCCAAGCTTCAACAATACATGAGCTGTGAACTTCCAGATCTTCAAGCTGGATTTCGAACAGGCAGAGGAACCAGAGAGCAAATTGCCAACATCCGTTCGATCACTGAAAAAGCAAGACAGTTCCAGAAAAACATCTAGTCCTGCGTTATTGACTATGCCAAAGCTTTTGACTGTGTGCATCACAACAGATTGTGGAAAATTCTTCAACAGATGGGAAAACCAGACCGTCTGACCTGCCTCCTGAGAAATCTGTATGCAGGCCAAGAAGCAACAGTTAGAACTGTACATGGAAAAGAGTGGTTCAGAATTGGAAAAAGATTATGTCAGAGCTGTATATTGTCACCCTGCTTATTTAACATATATGCACAGTACATCATGTGAAATGCCAGGCTGGATGAAGCACAAGCTGGAATCAAGATTGTTGGGGGAAATATCAATAACCTCAGATATGCAGATGAACCCACCCTTATAGCAGTAAGTGAAGTGAAGTGAAGTTGCTCAGTAGTGTCCGACTCTTTGTGACCCCATGGACTGTAGCCTACCAGGCTTCTCCGTCCATGGGATTTTCCAGGCAAGAATACTGGAGTGGGTTACCATTTCCTTCTCCAGGGGATCTTCCCGACCCAGGGATCGAACCTGGGTCTCCCGCATTGGAGGGAGGCACTTTAACCTCTGAGGCACCAGGGAAGCCAAGTGGGCTTGCAGTAAGCGAAGAACTAAAGAGCCTCTTGATGAAAGTGAAAGAGTGAAAAAGTTGGCTTAAAGCTCAACATTTAGAAAACTAAGATCATGGCATCCAGTCCCATCACTTCATGGAAAATAGATGGGGAAACAATAGAAACAGTGACAGACATTAGTTTCTTGAGCTCCAAAACCCCTGCAGATGCTGGTTGCAGCCATGAAATTAAAAGATGCTTGCTCTTTGGAAGAAAAGCTATGACCAAACTAGACAGCATATTAAACAGAAGAGACATTACTTTGCTGACAAAGATCCGTCTAGCCAAAGCTATGGTTTCTCCAGAAGTCACGTATGAATGTGACAGTTCGATGATATAAGAAAGCTGAGCACCGAAGAACTGATGCTTTTGAGCTGTGGTGTTGGAGAAGACTCTTGAGAATCCCTTAGACTGCAAGGAGATCCAACCAGTCCATCCTAAAGGAAATAAGTCCTGAATATTTATTGGAAGGATGGACACTGAAGCTGAAACTCCAATAACTCTGGCCACCCGATGTGAAGAACTGAGTCATTGGAAAAGATCCTGATGTTGGGAAAGATTGAAGGCAGGAGAAGAAGGGGATGGCATAGGATAAGATGGTTTGATGGCATCACTGACCCAATGGACATGAGTTTGAGCAAGCTTCAGGAGTTGGTGATAGGCAGGAAAGACTGGCATGTGGCAGTGCATGGGGTTGCAAAGAGCTGGACATGACTGAGCGACTGAACTGAAGAATGCTATGATCTTGAGATTGCCCTTTGTACAACATCTGAGGTCATTACATCTTAAACTTTATATTAAACTATATGTTCAGCTTATATAGGTTGCTCAGCCATGAAGATCTTTGTTTTATTCTCACTCAGTGTAGAGTTGGACCAAAAATTTGTATTTAACTATTTTTACTGACATACACATTGGTCTTCATATTGATCATCATTGTGACTGGCCTGGGCAGCCTCTTCTTGATGAGGGACTCCCTTTCAGGCTTCAAACAAGCTGAGGAATTCTCTACGCCTCTCCAAGTCATTTCCTTGCCTCACACTCACAGTTAATAATCATCCTGAATTTTCTGCTTTTGTGGTAGCTAGTTTCCAAATGGATGGAGGAGCCTGGTAGGCTGCAGTCCATGGGGTCGCTAAGAGTCAGACACAACTGAGCGACTTCACTTTCACTTTTCATTCTCATGCATTAGAGAAGGAAATGGCAATCCACTCCAGTATTCTTGCCTAGAGAATTCCAGGGATGGGGGAGCCTGGTGGGCTGCCGTCTATGGGGTCGCACAGAGTTGGACACGACTGAAGCGACTTAGCAGCAGCAGTTTCCAAATATGGTCATCCAATGAACCATGCTCCCTGGTATTAATGTCCTTGTATAATTTTCTTGCCTTGAATCTGGGCCAAATCTGTGAGTTAATGTTGTGACTTCCAAAACTGAGTTATAAGATTTGTGCTTCTACCTAAATCTCTCAGGATGCTTGCTCTAGGGACACGGCCTCTCAGAAACCAGCTACCTTTCTGTGAGAAGCCCAATCTACATGGAGAAATCCAACCATGCTCCCAGCCTACAGTTATCAAAAACTGAGAGTCTTGGGTACCAAGCCCAGCTGTGCCTCTAGCCACACCTGCTACTTGAATGCAAATACATTAAGACACTCTAAGTAAGAATTGTCCAGCTGAGCCCAAACATGAAACCAAGACAGAAACAATTTTTTAAACTGTTAAATTTGGGTGAGAGTTGTTACACAGTGATGGATAATGTGGACCATGAACAATGAAATGGAGTCACTTATGTTCAAGGGATCTAAAAAGGAACCAAGAGGCCATTAATGCAGATGCAATATAAACTTTTGACACAGTCAAAAGTTCCTGAGACCATCTAGAACCTGCTTCCCTTACTCATTAAAGATCACGGATTAGCAAACAATTTGCTGTCCACAAGTGACTGAATGCCACCACATTTCTATAAAAATACATCTATATAACATCTCTGGAATGCCTTTATCTGTTGCTTTTATAAACCCTAAAGTTTTCTTCTCCTTGGGAAATAACCCCTTTGGAGCACATCTGAGTTGCTGTTAGAATCTGCCTCTTGATTGCAATACTTAGGACCTCAAATACTTTTTCTTATTTGCAGTCTTCTATGTTTGGGTGGTTAATTATAACTAAAATACCATCTCATCCAATCACTTGTTTTTATGATCTTCACCACATATCACTTAGCATAAACTTAATTTTGCAAAAAAATGTTATCCTTAATGTAGTTTCCCATGACTTTCTAGAACTCAGTATGTTTTAAAATTCATCTGTTTTGTATATAACTTTGGTTAATTTATTTTCACTGATGTTTACTGAATACATTCTCTTACTAATGGACAGACTACTTCCAAATATTTGCTATTATGATCAGTATAAGTATCTTTATACATGATTCTTTGTGCTCATATGCAAACATTTATCTAGCATGTACAGGTGCCAGTGTATTACAAATGTTTGACTTTGTAAGATGTCAATGATCTGTATTGATTTATACTCCCATTAGTAGGGTAGAATCCCAGTTATTTCACACATATTCCAAAACTCAGTATTGTCATACGTATTTGCTCATCTGTACTTATAAAATCATATCTATGGTCCTAATTTACATTGGTCCCAATGAAATATCCTTTTATGTTTTTAGAAATTTCTTTTATCATCTATGAAATAATAAGTAGTCATGTATTCAGATCACTTTTTTCTATTAGGTTTTTCTTTTTAATTGATCCATAAAAATCATTCAAATTTTCCAGAAAACATATTGGGCATGTTGCAGAAAGATTTCATTCTGTTTTGTGTCTTTTCCTTTTTGGTATATTCTGATAAACACAAGTTCCGTATTTCAATGTGAGCAAACATTATAGACATTTTATAAAGCTTATTTGTAGCCTGTTTAAAAAATCCTTATCTTGTGGTCATAAAGTTATTGCTTACATATTCTTCCAAAAGTCAGTTTTGCCTAGCATATAACTCTTGATATGGTGAGAGTAGGCATCCAGTTTTTTTCCTATGTGGATGAACCATTTTTGCTTCTTAGAACCATTACTGAGTAGTCTATTCTTTCCCCATACTTGTCATGTTATGAATACTTCTAATCGTTTACCATTTTTTTCAGCAGGCTTTTTGGTAAATACCTTTTTATCCAGTTATAAACTTCCTACTGCTGCTTGGTTAAAGTTTTTAATCATGAGTAGGTGCTGAGTATTTTGGTTGTTTTTCTGCATCTATTGAGATGAACCTATGGATTTCTGTTAATACTAAGATGGCACATAGTATCTGTAAGCTTCATAATGTTAAAACCATGCACACATCTCCATGAATAACCTATACTTATCAGTAAAACAAGTACTATGTCTAGGTACTTTTGGGCTCCATCTGCTTATGCTTTGTTTAGTATTTTTACATGTGTTGATGGATGATACTGGACTGCAATCTTTCTTGTATTTTCCTTATCTGATTTTGGTACTGGGTTATATTAGAAATCATCAAGCTTACAGATTATCTCCTCCGAAGGATCCTGCTAAAGACATAAACAATGTTACCTGCAAGTTTGATAGGCCTCGCCTTAAAAATAACTAGGCTTCATATTTTATGTGATTTTAATATTTTGATGATTTTAGGTCATTGATATTTATGGAATGCTATGGTCTGAATGTTTGTGTCCCCTCAAAATACATGTTGAAACCCAACCCCAAAGATGATGATATTAGGAGGTAGAGCCTTGGGAGGTTATCTCTCATGAGGCTACCTCCCTCATGAATAGATCAATGCCCTTAAAAAAAGAGGCCCTGAGAGATCCCTCATCATGAGGACATGGTGAGAAGGCACCAGAAATGAATCAGGAAAGGGATTTTTAACCACAACACAACCATGTTGATGCCCTGATTTTAGACTTCCGAGCCATAACTGTGAGAAATAAATTTCCATTGTTTATAAGCTATCCAGTCTCTGGTATTCTGGTATAGCACTCCAAACTAAGAAGCTCTATCTTTCCTAAGAAAGCTATATACTTCCTAAGAACTTCCCTTAGGTAATCAGAGAATTTAAAAGAATGTTCTATGAAAACGGACATTGCAAGTAGAATACTAAGTGACCCTGAAGAGTTTGTTCCTCACAAGTCTGAAACAATGAGACTGATTAGTCCTAAGAGGCAAAGATGAATTCACTAATTTTTGCTTTACTTAAATCTCCACTCCTAACGCTTTTGGAGTTTTTTTTAAAGCACCTTGGCAAATAGAAAAAAAAAAAAAACAACCTGTTTTTTTTCAATGAAATGAGTATTCCGGTCCTTAAGTGCTTGCCTACTTCTGGTAAATTGGCAAAATTAGATGTTACCCTGTGTGAAGCTCAACAATATTAGTATGATTTGTTTTTATCTTGTTCAAATTACTGTTCACATTGTAGAAATGGTTTCTGGGATTAATAACTTGTTAAAGGACCCAGTCCATTTTTTGGAGGAAAAGGCATCTGAATTTAGATCCTCAACTTTTGTCTAGTGGTCCTAAGAGCGTGAAAGGGAGCAAGCATCACCAGATGGAGGTGAAAGTAAAATATAAGCATGAAAACTACCTTGTTCATTTGACCTAACAGGAGGACTACCAGAGTTCCATGTGTTCCTGGGTCTTCCTGGTGGCTGGTAACCAGAGAACTCAAGGAAGCAGGCACACAGCCTGGCGCCCAAGAGTCATGCTCCCTACGCTTACATTGCAAGATAATTTTTAACAACCCTTATCAGTAAATCAACTTGAAAAAGCAGTAGTTGTCTAAATTATCTTTAATTCTCAATGTAATACAACATTGGTAATCCATTTATGAGAAAAACAAGTGAAACACGATGTATTTTTGTGATTTGAAATATAGTAACTTTAGATCTGATTCAGAATTTGGAACAAGTAGTCAGGGAGAACACTCCCAGGACTTAAACCAGTTTACAGAGTGATTTTATTTTCAGGTGAATGGCTTAGGAAGCACGGGAGAAATAACTCAAAAGTTCTAACAACCACCAAGTACAGAAGTTGCTTTTAAACTCAAAAAAACAAATTTCAGTGACAGTGAGGTAGTTCCAGGTCATCTGTTTAAATTTCATCTCTAATACATTTTTCTTAGTACAACTGGCTTTGAAATTCAAATGCAGTTTCAAAAATAAACAATTCTAGACTAATCCAAAGTCTGGATTTTATGGCTGCACTTTTCCATTAATCAACAAGCTTCCCAGTGATGCCTGTGAAAGCTGGTAGCTGTTACCACATATCACTAGAAAAAAATAAAATACTAACCCTCTGATTTGATAAATTTTCTATTTTATAGTCAGTAATAAGTTAAGAATGTATGAAGAAATATTTTATACAAGCTTTCCTAATATTTCTAAGGTTACCCTGCATCATAAGTCTCTGATGTTTGGCAAGGTCTAAATCATGAAGTTTAATGCACAATTAACTACTCCTCATGATTTTCTCCCCAGAATGAATTCTTTGATATTTTGTAAGGAATGAACTTCAGTTGGAAGGTTTTTCCCCATGCATTTAACTTATAGTTTTTTCTCCAGTATGAGTCCTCTGATGATTTGTAAGAGACGAGCTCTGACTGAAAGCTTTCCCACATTCTTTACATTTATAGGGCTTTTCTCCTGTATGAATTCTCATATGTGTCATAAGGGATGAACTTTGTCTAAAGGCTTTCCCACATACTTTACAATTATATGGTTTCTCTCCAGTATGAATTCTCTGGTGCTGAATGAGTGCTGAGCTTTGGTTGAAAGCTTTTTCACAGTCATTACATTTATAAGGTTTCTCTCCGGTATGAATTTTTCGATGAGTATTAACTGCTGAGTGCGAACTGAAAGCTTTTCCACATTCCTTACAATTATATGGTTTCTCTCCAGTATGGATTCTGTTGTGTATATTAAGCCGTGAGATCCAGGAGAAAGCTTTCCCACATTCATTACATTTGTAGGGTTTTTCTCCAGTGTGAATTCTTTGATGTTGTATAAGAGCTGAGCTTTGGCTAAAGGCTTTCCCACATTCTTTACAGGCATAAGGTTTCTCACCAGTGTGAATTCTCTGATGTATAATAAGGGCTGAATGGTAACTGAACACCTTTCCACACTCATTACAATTAAAAGGTTTCTCTCCAGTATGAATTCTGTGGTGTCTACTTAGTCGTGATATTGAAGTAAAGGCTTTCCCACACTGACTACATTCATATGGTTTCTCTCCAGTATGAATTCTATGATGCTGAATAAGAGATGAACACTGGCTAAAGGTTCTCCCACACTCATTACACTTGTAGGGCTTTTCTCCAGTGTGAATTCGCTGGTGATTATTAAGGGATGAACTACCTTTAAACGTTTTTCCACATTCATTACATTTATAGGGTCTCTCTCCAGTATGCATTCTCTGATGTCCAATGAGAGATGTAGTGAAACTGAAGGCTTTTCCACATTCACTACATATGTAAGGCTTCTCTCCAGTATGAACTCTCAGGTGCTGAGTTAGAGATGAGCTTTGGCTAAAAGCTTTCCTACATTCCTTACATTTATAGAGCTTCTCTCCAGTATGGATTCTCTGATGTTTACTCAGGGAAGAACTGTGGAGGAAGATTTTCCCGCAGATATTACACTTGTAACACTTACGCACTGCGCTGATTCCCAGCTGTTTAAATAGAATTGAATACTGCTGTGAACAAGGTTTCCTTCCTCTGGAAACAATTCTGGGTTTTCTAATAAGTGATAATTTTAGATCAAGATTTTTCCCAAGGTCAATACCTATAAAGCTCTTGTCCTTCATGCATGTTTTCTTGATGGTAACTAAGACTTCCCTCAAAGCTCTGTTCTCTTTGCTTTCTTGATTCTCTAGGGTTTCCTCGTTTATGTAGATTTTTCCCAACCTAAAGTCAAAAGGACCATCACCTAAGAGTTGATTCATTACGTCCTGATTTTCTTCTTCAGAAACTCTGGTTTCAAACAAGCTCTCCCATCCTAAAATAAATGAAACATGTAAGTCTCTCTTGCACTGAGAATAAAGAAAAATAACATCAAAAAATACAAGAATGGCTAACAAATATATTTATGGAGTCCTTAGAAAAGGTAATGCCAAAAATGTTCAAACTACTGCACAATTGCACTCATTTCACACGCTAGCAAAGTAATGCTCAAAATTCTCCAAGTTAGGCTTCAACAGTACGTGAACCAAGAACTTTCATATATTCAAGCTGGATTTAGAAAAGGCAGAGGAACCAGAGATCAAATTGCCAACATCTGCTGGATCATAGAAAGAGCAAGAGAATTTCAGAAAAACATCTACTTTGCTTTATTGACGATGTCAAAGCCTTTGACTGTGTGCATCACAACAGACTGTGGAAGATTCTTAAAAAGATGGGAATCCCAGACCACCTTACCTGCCTCCTGAGAAATCTGTATGCAGGTCAAGAAGCAACAGTTAGAAATGGACATGAAACAAAAGACTGATTCCAAATCGGGAAAGGAGTACGTCAAGGCTGTATATTGTCACCATGCTTATTTAACTTATATGCAGAGTACATCAAGCAAAATGCTGGGCTGGATGAAGCACAAGCTGGAATCAAGATTTCTGGGAGAAATATCAATAACCTCAGATATGCAGATGACACTACCCTTATGGCAGAAAGCAAAGAGGAACTAAAGGGCCTCTTGATGAAAGTGAAAAGAGGAAAGTAATAAAGCTGGCTTAAAATTCAACATTCAAAAAACCAAGATTATGGCATCCAGTCCTATCACTTCATGGCAAACAGATGGGGAAACAACGGAAACAGTGAGAGACTTTAGTTTCTTGGGCTCCAAAATTATTGGAAATGGTGACTGCAGCCATGAAATGAAAAGATGCTTGTTCCCTGGAACAAAAGCTATGACAAACCTAGACAGCATATTAAAAAGTAGAGACATCTCTTTGCTAACAAATGTCCATCTAGTCAAAGCTATGGTTTTTCCAGTAGTCAGGTATGGATGTGAGAGCTGGACCATAAAGAAAGCTGAGCACCAAAAAATTGATGTTTTTGAACTGTGCTGTTGGAAAAGACTCTTGAGAGTCCCTTGGACTGCAAGGAGATCCAACCAGTCCATCCTAAAGGAAATCAGTCTTGAATATTCATTGGAAGGACTGATGCTGAAGCTGAAACTCCAAGACTTTGGCCATCTGATGTGAAGAAATGACTCATTGGAAAAGACCTTGAAGCTGGGAAAGATTGAAGGCAGGAGAAGGGGATGGCATAGGATGAGATGGTTGGGTAGCATCACCAACTTGATGGACATGATTTGAGTAAGCTCCAAGAGTTGATGATGGACAGGGAAACCTGGCATGCTATAGTCCATGGGGTCGCAAAGAGTCACACATGACTGAGCAACTGAACTGAGAAAAGGGTGAGAAACAGAAGAGCAAGAGAAAGAAGCAGAATGGAAGATCTACCCGGGTGGGAAAAAGTCTGAAGAAAACTATGTGGGTGGGCTGAGGAACAGAGAGGGCAGCTCTTCCAGTAGGAACCAGGCCTGATCTAGTAACAAAGCAGAGGTCAGCAGGGTACACAGTATATCTGTGTACAGCAGGTTGTATATTATTCAGCTTCATCTTTCAGGTCAGCCACCAGTGCACTCAAGCCAAAACCAAGAGAAAACTAGGGGGGCTAAAAACAAGTCCGAGAAGCACTGCCTCTAAAAGTCTCTTTGAAACACAGCCTCAGCTAGTGAAGTTTTGGGACTCCCTGGAGTGCTATGAATAATGTAATACATTTCACTGACAGTATCTACTTAGTATCCAATATGTACCATGCAAAGGTCAGGACTCAGGATTATAGAGAACACGCCAGATAAGAGTTGCATTTTCACAGGGTTTACATTCTAGTAGCCAATACTGACAATGACCAAGTAACCAAATAAAGTACTGGGAGCGATGACAACTGTGAGAAAATAAACAACAAGGTGATGTGTACCACTTGATATTTCAAACTATGGTGAGGCAATAAAATTAAAGACAAAGAGTTGTCCGTGTAAAAATTGGGTAAAAGGAGCAATTACAAAGGCCATAAGGCAGGAAAAAGCTCTGTGTATTTTCAGAATATAAAGAACTAGTGTGGCCTAAGCAAGAGGGAAACAGGGGAGAGTGCTACAAGAAGAGGAAATGACATGGGCAGGGGATCACATCATGCAAGGTCTTGGAAAATATAGGGCAGTATTTGGAATTTCTTCTAAGGATCACTGGGGGGTTGGAGGAACTTGACAGTTTTGTTTAAAAAGGAAAACTATGGAGTTGTGTGACAAATGGACTGTAATTGGGGGAAAAGAGAAAAGAAAACAAAGACAGGTACAGGGCTGCCAAGTAGGAGGCTGCGACAGTTAACAACAAGGTGATGTGTACCACTTGATATTTCAAACTATGGTGAGGCAATAAAATTAAAGACAAAGAGTTGTCCGTGTAAAAATTGGGTAAAAGGAGCAATTACAAAGGCCATAAGGCAGGAAAAAGCTCTGTGTATTTTCAGAATATAAAGAACTAGTGTGGCCTAAGCAAGAGGGAAACAGGGGAGAGTGCTACAAGAAGAGGAAATGACATGGGCAGGGGATCACATCATGCAAGGTCTTGGAAAATATAGGGCAGTATTTGGAATTTCTTCTAAGGATCACTGGGGGGTTGGAGGAACTTGACAGTTTTGTTTAAAAAGGAAAACTATGGAGTTGTGTGACAAATGGACTGTAATTGGGGGAAAAGAGAAAAGAAAACAAAGACAGGTACAGGGCTGCCAAGTAGGAGGCTGCGACAGTTCTCCTGGATGGTTATGGCGGTTTGCACTGGCATGGTAACGGAAGCAGGCACACTGGGGTATTTTAAAAGCAGAGACGACAGGTATGTTCAGCTGTGAATAAGGAGTACAGAATAAGTGAGAGCACTCAACAATAATGCCTAGCTTTTGGCTTGAGGTTTCCCTGGTGGCTCAGATGGTAAAGACTCTGCCTGCGATGCAAGAGACTCGGGTTCAATCCCTGGGTCAGAAAGATGCCCTGGAGAAGGGAATGGCTACCCACTTCACTATTCTTGCCTGGAGGATTCCATTAACAGAAGAGGCTGGTGGGCTACAGTCTAAGGGGTAGCAAAGAGTCAAACACAACTGAGCAACTAACACTCTGGCTTGGGGAATCCAATGGAGATGTGGGCCATATAGTGATACAGGGAACACTGGGAGAGTACATTTTTGAAAATGATTTTGTCTACCATTTTTATCACTTAGAATATTGTTCGAGAATGGGCTTACTGATTCAAAAGGAATGAATGTATTTTATAATAGAGTTTTTTTTGCTAAGTCACTTCAGTCGTGTCCGACTCTGTGCCACCCCAGAGACCAGGCTCCCCCGTCCCTGGAATTCTCCAGGCAAGAACACTGGAATGGGTTGCCATTTCCTTCTCCAATACATGAAAGTGAACAGTGAAAGTGAAGTTGCTAAGTCATGTCCAACTCCTGGCGACCTCATGGACTGCAGCCTACCAGGCTCCTCCGCCCATGGGATTTTCCAGGCAAGAGTGCTGGAGTGGGTTGCCATTGCCTTCTCCGAATAGAGCTTTAATATTCTTAACTAAAAAGGCAATGTATAATCATTGTAAGAAAAATTAAGAAACTCCAGAAAACTATTAAAATGAAAATGTAGTTCACCCATAAACATATCATGCAAATATAATCAATCACTGCTAAATGTGGAATCTAGCTCACCAGAATTTTTCTATATATAAAGAAAACACTTTTACTTAAAAAATTAAAGTGGGTTGAAACTAACCTCCCTGTACCACTTCACTTAAAAAAAATTATTGTGTGGTACATATATACAATAAAATATTACTCAGCCAGTAAAAAGAATGAAATCATGCCATTTGCAGCAATGTGGACAGACCTGCAGTGTCATAATGAGTGAAGGTAAGTCAGAGAAAGAAATATCATATGACATCCCTTATATGTGGAATCTAAAAAGAAAAGATACAAATGAATTTACATACAAAACATAGAGACTCACAGACTTAGAAAAAGGAACTTATGGTTGCCAGTGGGAAGGGACAGTTAGGGACTTTGGGAAGGTCACATACACACGGCTATATTCAAAATGAATATTCAACAAGGACCTATAGTACATGGAACTCTGTTTAATGTTGTGTGCCAGCCTGGATGGGAGAGGAGTTTGGGGGAGGATGGATACATGTATATGTATGGCTGAGTCCCTTCGCTGTTCAGCTGAAACTACAACAACATTGTTAATTGGTTATATACTAATAGAAAATAAAAACTTTAAAGTTTGGGGATAAAAATCATGAACATCTCTCCATGTGAATGACAGTAGGCTAATATCATTTTGATGGCTACAGAATATTCCAGTACATGAATATGTCACGTTTAATAAATCTCCTTCTAAGTCATTTAGCTTTCTTTACTTCGAGTAATGCCTCATGTTAAAGCAAACATTCCTTTACACTATCTTTGTAGCTCTGCACATTATGGAATTATTTTCTTAAGAAAAATTCTTAAGCCTGGGATTTATGTGAATAAAGCCAGAAATACTTCAATCAAAATCTCACTGAAGATATTGCTTACTGCTCAGAACAGTAGCAAAACACTGAATGTGTATTTCTTAACCTTTTGTAATATTCTCTGTTAAAGGGAAAAATGATACTGCTTTACTTTGAATGTCTTTGATTTACAATGAAGCTGAGTAGTTTTTCAATAAATCTTTTAAATCATAGTTCTTGCCATGAGAACCCCATGAACAGTATGAAAAGGCAAAAAGATAGGACACTGAAAGAGGGACTCCGCAGGTCGGTAGGTGCTCAGTATGCTACTGGAGATCAGTGGAGAAATAACTCCAGAAAGAATGANAATGAAGCTGAGTAGTTTTTCAATAAATCTTTTAAATCATAGTTCTTGCCATGAGAACCCCATGAACAGTATGAAAAGGCAAAAAGATAGGACACTGAAAGAGGGACTCCGCAGGTCGGTAGGTGCCCAATATGCTACTGGAGATCAGTGGAGAAATAACTCCAGAAAGAATGAAGGGATGGAGCCAAAGCAAAAACAAACCCAGTTGTGGATGTGACTGGCGACAGAAGCAAGGTCTGATGCTGTAAAGAGCAATATTGCACAGGAATCTGGAATGTTAGGTCCATGAATCAAGGCAAATTGGAAGTGGTCAAACAGGAGATGACAAGAGAAAATGTCAACATTCTAGGAATCAGCGAACTAAGATGGACTGGAATGGGTGAATTTAACTCAAATGACCATTATATCTATTACTGTGGGTGGGAATCCCTTAGAAAAAAATGGAGTAGCCATCATAGTCAACAAAAGAGTCCGAAATGCAGTACTTGGATGCAATCTCAAAAATGAGAGAATGATCTCTGTTTGTTTCCAAGGCAAACCATTTAATATGATGGTAATCCAAGTCTATAACCCTGACCAGTAATGCTGAAGAATCTGAAGTTGAAAAGTTCTATGAAAACCTACAAGACCTTTTAGAACTAACACTCCAAAAAGATGTTCTTTTCATTACAGGGGACTGGAATGCAAAAGTAGGAAGTCAAGAAACAACTGGAGTAACAGACAAATTTGGCCTTGGAGTATGGAATGAAGCAGGGCAAAGGCTAATAAGAGTTTTGCCAAGAGAACGCACTGGTCATAGCAAACACCCTCTTCCAACAACACAAGAGAAGACTCTACACATGGACATCAGCAGACGGTCAACACCAAAATCAGACTGATAATATTCTTCGCAGCCAAAGATGGAGAAGCTCTATAGAGTCAGCAAAAACAAGACCATGAGCTGACTACGGCTCAGGTTATGAACTCCTTATTGCCAAATTCAGACTTAAATTTAAGAAAGTAGGGAAAACCACTACACCATTCAGGTATGACCTAAATCAAATCCCTCGCAATTATACAGTGGAAGTGAGAAATAGATTTAAAGGACTAGATCTGACAGAGTGCCTGATGAACTATGGGTGGAGTTTTGTGACACTGGATAGGAGACAGCAATCAAGACCATCCTCAAGAAAAAGAAATGCAAAAAACCAAAATGGCTATCTCAGAAGGCCTTACAAATGGCTGTGAAAAGAAGAGAAGTGAAAAGCAAAGGAGAAAAGGAAAAATATAAGCATCTGGATGCACAGTTCCAAAGAACAGCAAGGAGAGATAAGAAAGCCTTCCTCAGCGATCAATGCAAAGAAATAGAGGAAAACAACAGAATGGGAAAGACTAGAGATCTCTTCAAGAAAATTACAGATACCAAGGGACATTTCATGCAAAGATGGGCTCGAAAAAGGACAGAAATGATATGGACCTAACAGAAGCAGAAGATATTATGAAGAGGTGGCAAGAATACACAGAAGAACTATACAAAAAAGGTCTTCATGACCCAGATAATCACGATGGTGTGATCACTCATGTAGAGACAGACATCCTGGAATGTGAAGTCAAGTGGGCCTTAGAAAGCATCACTACATACAAAGTTAGTGGAGGTGATGGAATTCCAGTTGAGCTCTTTCAAATCCTGAAAGATGATGCTGTCAAAGTGCTGCACTCAATATGCCAGCAAATTTGGAAAACTCAGAAGTGGCCACAGGACTGGAAAAGGTCACTTTTCATTCCAATCCCAAAGAAAGGCAATGCCAAAGAATGCTCAAACTACTGCACGATTGCACTCATCTCACACGCTAGTAAACTAATGCTCAAAATTCTCCAAGCCAGGCTTCAGCAGTATGTGAATTGTGAACTTCCAGATGTTCACACTGGTTTTAGAAAAGGCAGAGGAACCAGAGATCAAATTGCCAACATCCGCTGGATCATCGAAAAAGCAAGAGAGTTCCAGAAAAACATCTATTTCTGCTTTATTGACTATTCCAGAGCCT
>SJYX01005847.1:53784-83358 GCA_006410675.1 Oreotragus oreotragus | reverse complement strand
ATGGTATCCGGTCCCATGACTTCATGGAAAATAGATGGGGAAACAATAGAAACAGTGACAGACTTTATTTTCTTGGGCTCCAAAATTACTGCAGATGGTGATTGCAGCCACGAAATTAAAAGACACTTGCTCCTTGGACCAACCCAGACAGCATATTAAGAAGCAGAGACATCACTTTGCTGACAAAGGTTTGTACAGTCAAAGCTATGGTTTTTTCCGGTAGTCATGTATGGATGTGAGAGCTGGAGTATAAAGAAAGCTGAGCACTGACAAACTGATGCTTTTGAACTGTGGTGTTGGAGAAGACTCTTGAGAGTCCCTTGGACAGCAAGGAGATCAAACCAGTCAATCCTAAAGGAGATCAATCCTAAATATTCATTGGAAGGACTGACACCGAAGCTGAAGCTCCAATACTTTGGCCACCTGATGCGAAGAACTGACTCATTGGAAAAGACCCTGATGCTGGGAAAGATTGAAGGTGGGAGGTGAAGGGGACGACAGAGGATGAGATGGCTGGATGGCATCACCGACTCGATGGACTTCACTTTGAGGAAGCTCTGGGTGTTGGTGATGGATTGCAGCCTGGCATGCTGCAATCCATGGGGTCACAAAGAGTTGGACACAACTGAAGCACTGAATAACAACAACAGCTGAGACCATTTACAGCCCTGCATATGCGTGTCATGAGGTGCTCACTTGGTCACAGGTTATTCTGTGCAGTTCCAGTATATAAGCTTTGCCTAAAGAAAGCAGCGGCGTTGCTGCTCTATCACGGCTGTGTCCTTTGGCTCAGCCACAAGGGAAGAGAAATATAGCGTGACTGCTGCTATGGCTGCTGCTGCCACCAGGAGAAAATAAATGCATTTGTAGTTCCTACAGCTCCTTGCATTTTCTTCCAGCCTTTTAGCTTGCACCTTGCCTACCTTGGGTTCAACGAATGGCGTGGACAGTGTGAACAGCAAGAAAATTGGCGTCACAAGCAGGACGAAAAGCAATACAGAAAATCTGATAGAATCTACAAAAATGTTACTAGAACTAGAAAGTAAGCTTAGCAAGGTTAAAAGATACCACTAGGTTGTAGAGAGCCACTATAATTTGGAAAAGGCAAGAAAATGGATTCTCCTCTAGAGTGAACGTGAGTCTGGCTCAGTAAAACTAGCTTTTTGGACTTCTGGCCTCTATAACTGTAAGAGAATAAATTTACGTTGTTTTCAGCCGCTGAATTTCAGCAGCAATACACCTATTAAAATTATTTAAATACTTCTAAAATTAAATACTTTCTAAAAATAGATAATACAAAAGCTGGTAAAATATGAGGCAACTAGAATTCACATACTTTGAAAACCAGTTGTTGTTCAGTCACTAAATCATGCTTGACTCTTTACAACCCCATGAAAATCATGTTAGTTTCCTACAAAGTTGAACATACACTTTTATGAGCCAGCAATCTCACTTCTGTGTATCTACTCAATAGGAATGAGAATATGTCCATTCAAAAATCTGAATGAAAATTTTTGTAACAGCTTTATTTATAATAGCCCATAATTTGAAACACAAATGTCCAGCCAGTGATAAATGAATAAACAAGTTTTGGTACTTTTTTAATTAAAAGAAACAGTTCTGTTACATGAAATAATGTAGATGAATCTCAAAAGCATTATGCTAAGTAAAATGAGCAAGACAGAAACAGGATACATAGTATGTAATTCCCTTTACACAATAAACAAGAAAAGGCAAAACTATAGGGACAGAGATCACATCAGTGGTTCCCTGTGCAAGGAATAGGAGGAGGAAGGGCAAGACTGCCGAGGGGCACAACAGAACTTTTTGTGGTGATGTAATGTAAATGTTCTGTATCTGGATTTTTCTGGTATTATCCTGGTGGCTCAGATGGTAAAGAATCTGCCAGGAGACCTGGGTTTAACCCCTGGATCAGGAAGATCCCCTGGAGATCTTGCCTTTAGGTCTTGCCTGGAGAATTCCATGGACAGAGAAGCCTGATGGGTTACAGGCCATGGGGTCACAAAGAGTTGGACACAACTGAGCAACTAATACTTCACACACTACATGACTGTAGGCCAAGACTCAACAAATGACATTGAAAAAGGGTTTATTTTACTGTACGTAAATTGGGTTTCCATAAACCTGAACTTTAAAAATCCCTTGGAAAAAGGCAATTAATATCATCACCATATTAAAATATGAAAAAAGAAAAATTGGTCCTCTAAATAGATGCAGAAATTTCATGAAATTCAACATCAATTCATAATAAAGATTTGCAGCAAATTAGGAATAGAAGGGTACTCCCTTAATATGATACTGGATTTCTATCAAATACTTCCAGCTTACCACCATTCCAAATGATGAAATAAAGAAAAAAAATTTTCCTTTTGAGATCGTGAATAAGACCACAAGTCCAATATCATCTGTTCTATTTGGATTTTTTAAAAGATCATAAAGAATCAAAGAGTGGCTTAAAAAATAATTCAACAGCATAAGGATTTAATGAAAGGAATCACATTGTTTGTAGATGATATGCTCCTGCATAGAAAAATTCCAGCATAATTCTGCTGATAATTATTAGAATTAATTATTGAGAGTTAGTGAAATTAATAGCTATTATAAAACTGATACGAAATAATTTGTTTTCCTATGTATCAGCCACAAATTATTTAAAAGTGAAACGAAAAAGAAACACCATTTACATCAGCATCAAATATATGCAGTATTAAAAATAAATCTAACAATGATGTTCCAGGCTTCGCTGAAGAAAATTAAAAGCTTATTGGCACTTCCCTGGTTGTCCAGCAGCTAAGACTCTGTTCCCAATGCAGGGCACTCGGGTTCAATCCACGGTGAGGGAACTAGATCCCAAATACCACAACCAAAAGACCCCACACGCCTCAACCTAGACCTGGCACAGCCAGATAAATAAAGAAATAAATATATTTTTTTAATTTTATTGGCAAATGTTTACAAATTTTAAATACATGGAGAAAGACCATGTTCACAAATTAGAAACTTAAAAATCGTTAAGTATGTTCAATTACCTGCAACAGATTTATCAATTCAGAGCTATCACAGGTTGTTTGCTGAAGTTAACAGCTTGACAGTAAAATTTATATCAGCATGCATAGTGTCAAGAATAGTGAGGATAATGACGAAATAGCAGTATATGAGAGAAATTGCTCTCTAAGAAACCAAGCATTATGATAAAGATAGCACAGTTATGACACGTTGTTATTGCAAGGTTAGAAAAACAGATCAGTGAAATGGATTAAAGAGTCCAAACACATACCTATGTGCAATTGGCCACCTATTATATGATGATTTTAACATGGCAGATCAGTGAGGAAAGCCTGAACTAGTCAATGAATGGAAATAGTTGGATACTATATGGAAAAGAAAACAATGAAATTGAATCTTGCATCAGTCTGTTTAGATTAAGTTATGCTAACAACCCCAATATCTCAGTGGTCCTCAAACTTTAGCTTACATAGGAATCATCTGGAGGACTGATTAAAACACTTTTCTTGGTTTCACCCCCGGAGACAGAGATCAGTGTTTTAATAAATAAATAAATGGGTGAGAATAGATAAATCACTCATGCAGTTAATATAGACACTGCCTTCAAGGAAGTGGAGCATAAGTCCCTTCTAAAGAAGACAGTACAGGAAGATTGGGGTGGGGGGAGCAACTTTGCAGTGGAGAAACATGACAAGACACTTCAGCCAGATGATCCAGGTCAACATCAACAGTTGTAACTTATGTTTATAGTATGTACCCTTGAGACAATGTGATGAAAACAACACTTTACTTCTGTGGTCTTTCTCCCCAAAGCCTCTAACCCCAGCCTAGTAATGAGAAAAAACATCACAGACATCACAATAAAGGGAGATTCTACAAAATGCCTGACCAGTACTTCTCAAGGTCATCAGTACTGTCAATGTCATCAAAAATAAAGAAAGTCTGAAAGTGTCAGACCCAGCAGGAGCCTAAGGAGGACATGGCAACTGAATGTAATGTGTCAAGGATAGGATCTTGAAACAGAAAACGGCAAAATCTACTGAAATTTGTACTCCAAGGCCAAACTTGCCTGTTAACTCCAGTTATCTCTTGACTTCTTAGTTTTGCAATTTTGGGGCGTGTTAGTTCTAGAAGGTCTTGTAGGTCTTCATAGAATCATTCAATTTCAGCTTCTTTTGCATTAGTGGTTGGGGCATAGACTTGGATTACTGTGAAATTGAATGCTTTGTCTGGTAAAGGAACCGAGATCGTCCTGTTGTTTTTGAGAATGCACCCAAGTACTGCATTTTGGATTCTTTTTTGACTATGAGACTACTGGACTTCTTCTAAGGGATTCTTGCCCACAGTAGAAGATACTATGGTCATCTGAATTAAATTCACCCTTTCCATTCCATATTAGTTCACTGATTCCTAAAATGTTGATGTTCACTCTTGCCATCTCCTGTTTGACCATTTCCAATTTACCTTGATTCATGGACCTAACATTGCAAATTCCTATGCAATACTGTTTTTACAGCATCGGACTTTACTTTCATCCACAACTGGGCATTGTTTCCACTTTGGTTCAGCCTCTTCATTCCTTCTGGAGCTATTTCCCCACGCTTCTCCAGTAGCATATTGAACACCAACCAACCTGGGGGGCTCATCTTTCAGTGTCATATCTTTTTGCCTTTTCATACTGTTCATGGGGTTCTCAAGGCAAGAATGCTAAAGTGGTTTTCCATTCCCCTTCTCCAGTGGATCACATTTTGTCAGAACTCTCCACCATGACTTGCCTGTCTTGGGTGGCCCTACCCTCAGTGTCATATCTTTTTGCCTTTTCATACTGTTCATGGGGTTCTCAAGGCAAGAATGCTAAAGTGGTTTTCCATTCCCCTTCTCCAGTGGATCACATTTTGTCAGAACTCTCCACCATGACTTGCCTGTCTTGGGTGGCCCTACCCAGCATGGCTGTTTCATTAAGTTTCATCAAGTTACACAAAGCTATGGTCCACGTGATCATTTTGGTTAGTTTTCCATGATTGTGGTTTTCATTCTGTCTGCCAATAAGGATAAGAAATTTGTGCAAGCTTCCTGATGGAAGGGACTGGCTGTGGGGAAAACTGGGTCTTGCTCTGATGGGCAAGGCCATGCTCAGTAAATCTTTAACCCAATTTTCTGCTGATGGGTGGGGCTGTGTTCCCTCCCCATAGTTTGGCCTGAGGCCAAACTATGGTAGGGGTTATGGCAACCTCCTTGAAAAGGATTTATGCCAACACACCACGCCTCCCAGGATTGCTGCAGTCAGTGCCCCTGTCCCCAGAGCAGGCCACTGTCAACCCATGCCTCTGTCAGAGACTCCCGGACACTCACTGGCAAGTCTGACCCAGTCTCTCGTGGGGGTCCCTTCTCCTTCCCCTGGGTCACGGTGTTGGCAAGTCTGACCCAGTCTCTCGTGGGGGTCCCTTCTCCTTTCCCTGGGCCACAGTGTACACGAGGTTTTGTTTGTGCCCTCCAAGCATCTCTGGCAGGTATGAAGTTTGAGCTTAAACACAGTTGTGCCCTTCCTATTATCTTGTTGCAGATTCCCCTGTGCCCTAGGATGGGGGCTATCTTGTTTTCGGTGGGTTCCAATAGACTCTTGTCGATGATTGTTCAACAGCTAGTTGTGATCTTGGTGTTCTTGCAGGAGAGATGAGCACATGTACTTCTACTATGCCACTGACAGGCGCTTAACAATAGAAATCTATTTCTCACGGTTCTGGATGCTGGAAGTCTAAGATCAAAGTGTGCAAAATGAAGCAGGGCAAAGGCTAACAGAATTTTGCCAATGAATGCACTAGTCATAGCAAACACCCCCTTCCAACAACACAAGAGAATACTCTATAGATGGACATCATCAGATGGTCAATACCAAAATCAGATTGGTTATAATCTTTGCAGCCAAAGATGGAGAGGCACTATACAGTCAGCAAAACCAAGACCAGGAGCTGACTATGGCTCTGATCATGAGCTCCTTATTGCAAAATTCAGACTTTAACTGAAGAAAGTAGGGAAAACCACTGGGCCACTCACATATGACCTAAATCAAATCCCTTATGGTTATACAGTGGAAGTGGCAAATAGATTTAAGGGATTGGATCTGATAGACAAAGCACCTGAAGAACTATGGACAGGGATTCATAACATTGTATAAGACACAGTGATCAAGAAAAAGAAATGCAATAAGGCAAAATGGTTGTCTGAGGAGGCCTTACAAATAGTTGAATAAAGAAGAGAAGCAAAAAGAAAAGGAGAAAAGGAAAGATATATCCATCTGAATGCAGAGTTCCAAAGAATAGCAGGGAGAGATAAGAAAGCCTTCCTAAGTGATCAATGCAAAGAAATAGAGGAAAACAATAGAATAGGAAAGACTAGAGATCTCTTCAAGAAAATAAAGATACCAAAGGAACATTTCATGCAAAGATGGGCACAATACAGGACAGAAACAATATGGATCTAACAGAAGCAGAAGATACTAAGAAGAGGTGGCAAGAATACACAGAACTGTACAAAAAATGTGTTAGTGACCTGGATAACCACGATGGTGTGATCACTCACCAAGAGCCAGACATCCTGGAATGTGAAGTCAAGTGGTCTTAGGAAGCACTGCTACAAACAAAACTAGTGGAGGTGATGGAATTCCAGTTGAGCTATTTCAAATCCTGAAAGATGATGCTGTGAAAGTGCCGCACTCAATATGACAGCAAATTTGGAAAACGCAGCAATGGCCACGGGACTGGAAAATCCAATCCCAAAGAACGGCAATGCCAAAGAATGTTCAAACTATGGCACAATTGCAATAATTTCACATGGTACCAAAGTAACACTCAAAATTCTTCAAGGAGAGACTCTCAAGAATCTTCTCCAACACCACAATTCAAAAGCATCAGTTTTTCGGCGGTCAGCTTTCTTTATGGTCCAACACTCACATCCATACATGACTACTTGGAAAACCATAGTTTTGACTATACAGACCTTTGTTGGCAAAGTAATGTCTCTGCTTTTTAATATGCTATCTAGGTTGGTCATAGCTTTTGTTCCAAGGAGCAAGCATCTTTTAATTTCATGACTGCAGTGATTTTGGAGCCCAAGAAAATAAAGTGTGTCCCTGTTTCCGTTGTTTCCCCATCTATTTGCCTTGAGTGATGGGACCAGATGCCATGATCTTCGTTTTCTGAATGCTGAGTTTTCAGCCAGCTTTTTCGCTCTCCTCTTTCACTTTCATCGAGAGACTTTACTTCCTCTTCGTGTTCTGCCCTAAGGGTGGTATCATCTGCTTATCTCAGGTTCTTGCTGTTTCTCCCAGCAATCTTGATTCCAGCTTGTTCTTCGTCCATTATGGCCTTTCTCATGATGTGCTCTGCATATAAGGTAACTAACAAAGGTAGCAATACACCGTCTTGATGTATTCCTTTCCCAATTTGGAACCAGTTTGTTATTCCATGTCTGGTTCTAACAGTTGCTTCTTGACCTGCATACAGATTTCTCAGGAGGCAGGTAAGGTGGTCTGGTATTCTGGTATCCCTGTCTTGTTAAGAATAAGTCTGGAAATTGATTCTCCATCCCTATGAATGGAAACTTTTTGCATCTATTTGTAAATTTATTTCAGTATTCTGTATTTTCCCATGTAAGTGAGATCCTTTGCATTTTCCTGTGAGCTGATTTTAAAATCTTACTTGTTCCTGCATAAGTTAATAAGTTAAATAAAATCTTTGACAGGAATTTATTTTGTATTTCTGTGAGAGCCACGATCTTATCTGTTTTATTTATTCCTTCACATGACATTTGTGTTTCTTTCATATTTTGAATCATTCAAATATTTTATTAGTCTTGTAATTTTCCTTATAATTTCTCATGATATTCAAAAATTTAAAATAACTTTTGTAATTCATGTATCACAATATTTTCTGTCACTTATGCCTTTGAGGAAAACATAAAAAAAAAATTCAGAGACCAGCTAAATGTCATATATTTTTATTCTAATTATATATTTTTTAGTGAATTCTTTCTATATTAAAAAAACGCTTGCCTATAGTATATACACAAAATAGGAAAGGAAGGTTTTATCATCAAAAGGCAGGGCCCTATACAACTCCTCCTTAAAGTGGAGTGCCACATCTAGAGGAAACTTCTTTCATGTTCCTTTATTTCTCCTGGAATTTACCTCTACAATTCCAAGTTAAATAAAGCAAAAGCAAACTTATGCTGCTATTTTTCTACTGTTGATAATTAAGATAGTAAATATCTTATCTATGGTTTCATTTATTTATTTATTTTTTAATTTAGGAAATATTTGTATAATAGTTAGGAAGTGTAGCTTAGTCTCCTTTGTAGAATGCAGAAATTACCAGAAACTACCTGGTGGCTCAGAGGTTAAAGCGTCTGCCTCCAATGCAGGAGACCTGGATTCGATCCCTGGGTCAGGAAGATCCCCTGGAGAAGGAAATGGCAATCCACTCCAGTATTCTTGCCTGTAGAATCCCATGAACGGAGAAGCCTAGTAGGTTACAGTCCACGGGGTCACAAAGAGTCGGACATGACTGAACAACTTCACCTTCACCTTCACCTATTGACTTATGAGGATTAAATGAGCTAAAGTATAAAAAACACTGGCAAACTGTAAACACTATACAAGTAATAGACATTATTATTCTATTATTGTCACTATTTTTTATTTCCATTGTCAGTCCAACCCTCAACACCCCTCCACACACACATCAGTGATAACCATTCTCATAGATTCATTTTTTTATTATTCCATTGCTTTTTAAAAACAAATATTACAAATATGGTTCCCTCAAATATCTGCTAGTCTCCCATAGTTCTATGTTTTGCTCATCACCTTGTTTGAAAGATTCATCTATCTTAATACATATGACTGAAGTTCTTAAATTTCATTGTTCTTTAGGATGACATTGTGTGACTTCAGTACAATTTATTTATCCATTATTCTGTCAGTGGTCCCATGATTCCCACTTGTGCTATACTGCCTTATCTCTCACTGCCTGCACTCATGGCTTCATAAGGAGTTCCCTCTCATCAATGGACAAAGGAAAAGAAAACTTGGGCCCAGTTTGCAGATGTCTCTGCACAATATGCAGGCAACACTGGAAGTGTTTAGTAAGAACAATACAGATTCTGCATCTGTGACTCATCAGATATTCAATAGTACAAATTAGCTTCAAGCTACACATCCTGATGATGAAAACTAAGATTATGGCATCTGGTCCCATCACTTCATGGCAAATAGATGGGGAAACAGTGGAAATAGTGATAGACTTTATATTTTGGGGCTCCAAAATCACTGCAGATGGTGACTGCAGCCATGAAATTAAAAGATGCTTACCCTTGGAAAAAAGTTATGACCAACCTAGACAGCATATTAAAAAGCAGAGACATTACTTTGTTAACAAAGATCCATCTAGTTAAGGCTATGGTTTTTCCAGTAGTCATGTATGAATGTGAGAGTTGGACTATAAAAAAAGCTGAGCACCAAAGAATTGATGCTTTTGAACTGTGGTGTCAGAGAAGACTCTTGAGAGTCACTTGGACTGCAAGGAAATAAAACCAGTCAATCCTAAAGGAAATCAGTCCTGAATACTCATTGGAAGGACTGATGCTAAAGCTGAAACTCCAGTACTTTGGCCACCTCATGTGAAGAACTGACTCATTGGAAAAGACTCTGATGCTGGGAAAGATTGAAGGCAGGAGGAGAAGGGGACGACAGAGGATGAGATGGTTGGATGGCTTCACCGACTCAATGGACATAAGTTTGAGTAAACTCAGGTAGTTGATGATGGACAGGGAAGCCTGGTGTGCTGTAGTCCATGGGGTCTCAAAGAGCAACTGAACTGACCTGAACACATACTGAAGAAAAGAGGCTGAGTGAGTGAGGAAGAGGCAGGGCCCAGGGGGAGAGGGAAGGAGAAGAAACAAAGAATTGAACACACATGCAGGCTTTTCCATACCACCTTCAATGCTGACCTGCTTCAGAGGAAGAGCAAAAACAGGCAAGAATGAGTAGCCATGAGTTATTGAACTGTTATGAACACTATGCCTTTTTTTGCAACATTTCAGCAGTGTGTGAAGCTTTTTAGAGCAAAACCATTCCACTTCAAGCTAACATCTGCTTAATTTTAAACATCTTTATAAAATTCAGTTTAAACAGAAAAAGGGAAAATGATATCACACATATCTCCTGTGATTAACCTCATTCTCATGTGCTTGCATCACCTCACCTAGAAGTCTAGTGGCTTTTGAATGTAATTCATTCATCCATTTCTAATGGTGATCTTACACATCTGGCAGGAGACCATACAGTAATGTTGAAAAAACCTCTCTGCAGTCCTGTTAGTGTCTGAAAGAACATAAAAGCTGAGACCAGTAAAATCCACAGAAATTCACTCTTGCCTTCTAGGAAATTCTGAAAACTGTTTTTTTTTTTTTTTCTTAATGGAGCAGGAACCTAAATTCTGATACCAAACATAAAAGTCAGATTTGGTAGTTCTCACGGACAATGGGGGAATTTCCAAGCGGGATGGGAAGGAAAGATGTAGGGTGGTCAGAGATGGTTTCTCTTGTTGGATTTTATGTCTCACTGATTTTCATCCTCCATATCCTTCAGTGCTTCTTTATTCTGTCTTCACCATCACCCTACACGTCTGAAGTCCACTGCGTCCTGGGCATCACTGGAGGAAGAGAGCTGCAGCACTACACCTCCCGTGTGGGACATCCCAAAAGAACTTAGGTGAAGGAAAATCCTCCCAGTAGGCAGAACTTTAAGCAGTGCATCTAGCTGTTCACTTTGCTTGGGAAAAAAATGGCAAGATGTGAGATTATATACCTATTCAGGGACTGTAGTCATTGGTTTGCCTGGATGGTCAGGGAATTGGAAGGAACATGATGAACATGATTGTAACAAAACTAGAAAATTGGTGACAAGGAAATCTGGGGAAAAGATACAGAGATATATTTCTGAATGAGCAACACATGTGAAGATATTTGTGTCCATGTGAATGCTCACCAAAGAGTGACCTCAGCAGAGGAGAATTTTAATAATCAAGTGGATAAGATAATCTTCAGTTTAGTTCAGTTCAGTCGCTCAGTCATGTCTGACTCTTTGCGACCCCATGGAAGATAATCTTATGTGTTGGTAAAGAATCTGCCTGCAATGCAGGAGACCTGGGTTTGATCCCTGGGTTGGGAAGATCCCCTGGAGAAGGGAAAGGCTACCCACTCCAGTATTTTGGCCTGGAGAATCCCATGGACATGACTGAGTCAGACATGACTGAGCGACTTTCACTTCATTGTGCTCTGTGGACATCAGTCCGTATCTTTCTCTAGTAATCCCAGTCATCCCCCAGGGGCTCACGAACAAAATTGCCTGGTAGCAAAGTTGGGAGTTACATGTGAGCTCAGCAGCATGGACTTCCACTCACTAAGGCCGGCCCAACTATGGCCATTGCTGAATGCCCAACCCGCCAGCAATTAGAGACCGAAGACTGAATTCTTGATATAGTACCATTCCTGTGGTAATCAGGCAGACTGATGCCTTATCCACTATTATGGGATTTCCACATAGCATTGTGAGCTAATTTCACATAGCTTTGTGAGCAAAGAGCTCACTTTACAGTAAATGAAGTGTGGCAATGTACCCATGTTCATGGAATTCATCGGTCTTACCGTATTTCCCACAATCCTGAAGTAGCCAGCTTGATAGAATAGTGGAATGCTCTTTTGAAAGACCTAGTCACATTGCCAACTAGGTGAATACCTTGCAGGGCTAAGGCAAGTTTCTCCCTAAAGCTGTATATTCCTTGAATCAGCATCCAATACACAGCTTTGATTTTCCCCTAGCCAGAACTCACAAGTCCAGGAATCGAGGGGAGGAAATGGGAAACAGTGGCACCCTCCATTATTACCCCTAGTAAACCCCTAGCAAAGTTTTGCTTCCTGTTCCCACAAACTAGATTCTGCTGGCCTAGAGGTCTTTGTTCCAGAGGGCTGAAAATTTCCACCAGGAGACGCAACAATGATTCCGTTGAACTGGAAGTAAAGATAGCCACTTTGAATTCCTCATGCCTCTGAATCATCAGGCGAAGAACAGTTGTGATGTTGGCTGGGGTGATTGATCCCGACTACCAACGTGAAATTAAACTGTTGCTTACAATGGACATAAGGAAGAATATGTCTGGAAATCAGGAGATCCCTTAGGATGTCTTTTGTATTACCATGCCCTGCAATTAAGGTCAGTGGAAAACTACAACAACCCAATCCAGGCAGGATTACTAATGGCCCAGACCCTTTAGGAATGAAGGTCCAGGTCACCCAACCAAGTCAGGAACTGTTACCAGCTGAGGTGTTTCTTGAAGGCAAAGGGAAAACAAAATGCTATTGGAAGATGGTTATAAATACCAGCTATGACCAAGTGAACAGTTACAGAAATGACTCTAATACTGAGTTAATTTTTTGGTTATGAAAGTTTTTCTTCCTTATCTAATGCTTTTATCACGTAACATAAGATGTTTTGATTTTATATTATGATACTTAAGTATTTTTAACTTTACATTGTAGTATTTAAGCTACAAAATATCAAGAAGAGTAAACGTCACTCGAGGACATTACCTACTCTTCTGGGGAAGAAGTGAGTTGTTAATTGTAGGCAGGGTAGTTGTGTCATGTTGGGAGGAAGTTTGACCTTGTTACTGTCTTTATTTTCCCCAAATAGATGGGGAAACAATGGAAACAATGACAGACTTTATTTAGGGGGGCTCCAAAATCACTGCAGATGGTGACTGCAGCCATGAAATTAAAAGACACTTGCTCCTTGGAAGAAAAGTTGTGACTTAACCTAGACAGCATATTAAAAAGCAGAGACTTTACTTTGCCAACAAAGGTCTGTCTAGTCAAAGCTATGTTTTTTCCAGTAGTCTTGTATGGATGTGAGAGTTGGACTATTAAGAAAGCTGAGGGCTGAAAAATTGATGCTTTTGAACTATGGTGTTGGAGAAGGTTCTTGAGAGTTCCTTAGATAGTAGGGAGATGCAACCAGTCCATCCTAAAGGAAATCAGTCCTGAATATTCATTGGAAGAACTGGTGTTGAAGCTGAAACTTTAATACTTTGGCCACCTGATGTGAAGAACTGACTCATTGGAAAAGATCCTGATGCTGGGAAAGATTGGAGGCGGGAGAAGAAGGGGATGACAGAGGATGAGATGGTTGGATGGCATGACTGACTCAATGGATATGAGTTTGAGCAAGCTCTGGGAGCTGATGATGGACAGGGAAGCCTGGTGTACTGCAGTCCATGGGGTCACAATGAGTCAAACATAACTGAGTGACTGAACTGAACTGAACTGTCTTTATTTAGAGACTGGGCATGGTTTAAAGAGATGCATATGAGGGCCAAGTTGACAAAGTGTGTTTAATTTATTGATTCAATTTGAACAAGCCATAGAGGGCCCTATTATTTGGATATGTCTGTAAGGATGTTTCTAGATGAGATAAACATTTGCATTGGCAGGCCCAGTAGAGCAGATTACCCTACATGGTATAAGACGGTCTCATCTGGTCAAATGAAGGCCAGAATAGAAGGAAAAGGCTGATTCTCTCATGCTACTACTACTACTAAGTCGCTTCAGTCGTGTCCGACTCTGTGTGACCCCATAGACGGCAGCCCACGAGGCTCCCCGGTCCCTGGGATTCTCCAGGCAAGAATACTGGAGTGGGCCGCCATTTCCTTCTCCAATGCGTGAAAGTGAAAAGTGAAAGTGAAGTCGCTCGGTCGTGTCCGACCCTTAGCGACCCCATGGACTGCAGCCCACCAGGCTCCTCCGTCTGTGGGACTTTCCAGGCAAGATACTGGAGTGGGGTGCCATTGCCTTCTCTGGATTCTCTCATGAGGAACATGGAAATTCTGCCTGACCATCTTAAGCTGGAATGTTGGTCTTTCCCTGACTTCAGATTCAAATTGAAACATGGGCTCTTTTTAGATCTTGAGACTCCTGCTTTTGTTCTGGAATTTATATTATGGACTCTCTCAGTTCTCAGAGCTTTGGAATCAAACTGAAATTACACCATCAGCTCTCCTGGTCCTCCAGATTGTTGATTGTAGATCTTGAGACTTTTCAGCCTCCATAATCACATGAGCCATAATATCCTTCTAATATACTCATGTTCTCTTTCTCTGGAGAACCCTGAATAAATATAGTAGGTCATCATATCTGTAAATGATGAGAATCATATTTTTAAAATTCAATTACTATGTTTATTTTTCTTGCGCTAACTAGTGCCCCCTATTGTGAGTGATAATTGGAATTACAGTTGACCCTTGAACAACACAGTTTTGAACTGCATGGGTTCACTTATACAGATTATTTTTTCAATGAATTCATACTACAGAACTACACAATCTGGGGTTGGTTGAATCTGTTGATCCAAATCGGTGGTTAACCATAAATTTATACATAGATAATTTTTTTAATGTGAAGGGGGTCATCATCCCTAAACCCTATATTGTTAAGAATCACCTGTATTGGTTTTTTTTTTTTTTCTTTCTTTCTGGTTTTAAAGGAAATAAATACTTGAAGTGACTCGTCACTGAATACAATATTTTCTGGAGGCTATTGGTAAATGATTTTGCCAGTTTAAAGAAGATCCCTAGACTGCTAAGTTTTTAAAATTATGAATGAATATTGGATGTTCTCAAGTGCTTTTTCTGCATCCATTTAGATAATCATGTTTTTTCCTTTAATCTGTTAATACAGTGAATTACATTAGTAATTTCCTAAGTCATTAATCTGCTAAAGTGCATTTCTGGGACAAACCAGACTTGATTATGATGTCTTTATGTTCTTCAGCTTGCAATGTTTTGAAAAGGATTTTTATGTTTGTGCTCCTTAGTTTGGCTATAAATTTTCTTTCTTGTCCTAGTTATGTGCTAATCTCATAAAATATATTGTAAGATGTTTTCTATTTTCTACTCTGAATTTTTTGTGAAGAATATGTTCTGCCACATGTGCTTGTCTATTATAGATTAGTTTGGTATGATGTGGAAGGTTTCCTGGTTCACAGGAGACTTTTTCCTCCAGTACATTAATATTTTACTCTTCAAGTAAGAGAATTCTGAGTACAGGTAAACCAACACAGCTATTCAGTTCAGTTCAGTTCAGTGGCTCAGTTGTGTCTGACTCTTTGTGACCCCATGAATTGCAGCACGCCAGACCTCCCTGTCCATCACCAGCTCCCGGAGTTCACTCAGACTCACGTCCATCGAGTCCGTGATGCCATCCAGCCATCTCATCCTCGGTCCTCTCCTTCTCCTTCTGCCCCCAATCCCTTCCAGCATCAGAGTTTTTTCCAATGAGTCAACTCTTCGCATGAGGTGGCCAAAGTACTGGAGTTTCAGCTTTAGCATCATTCCTTCCAAAGAACACCCAGGACTGATCTTTATTATTTTTTTTTAATTAACATTTTTTTTTTTTTTACTTTACAATATTGTATTGGTTTTGCCATACATCAACATGAATCCACCACGGGTGTACATGTGTTCCCAATCCTGAACTCCCCTCCCACCTCCCTCCCCATACCATCCCTCCGGGTCATCCCAGTGCACCAGCCCCAAGCATCCTGTATCGTGCATCAAACCTAGACTGGCGATTCGTTCCTTATATGATATTATACATGTTTCAATGCCATTCTCCCACATCATCCCCTCCTCTCCCTCTCCCACAGAGTTCAAAAGACTGTTCTATACAACTGTGACACTTCTGCTGTCTCTCNTGTGTCTGACTCTTTGTGACCCCATGAATTGCAGCACGCCAGACCTCCCTGTCCATCACCAGCTCCCGGAGTTCACTCAGACTCACGTCCATCGAGTCCGTGATGCCATCCAGCCATCTCATCCTCGGTCCTCTCCTTCTCCTTCTGCCCCCAATCCCTTCCAGCATCAGAGTTTTTTCCAATGAGTCAACTCTTCGCATGAGGTGGCCAAAGTACTGGAGTTTCAGCTTTAGCATCATTCCTTCCAAAGAACACCCAGGACTGATCTTTATTATTTTTTTTTAATTAACATTTTTTTTTTTTTTACTTTACAATATTGTATTGGTTTTGCCATACATCAACATGAATCCACCACGGGTGTACATGTGTTCCCAATCCTGAACTCCCCTCCCACCTCCCTCCCCATACCATCCCTCCGGGTCATCCCAGTGCACCAGCCCCAAGCATCCTGTATCGTGCATCAAACCTAGACTGGCGATTCGTTCCTTATATGATATTATACATGTTTCAATGCCATTCTCCCACATCATCCCCTCCTCTCCCTCTCCCACAGAGTTCAAAAGACTGTTCTATACAACTGTGACACTTCTGCTGTCTCTCATACAGGGTTATTGTTACCATCTTTCTAAATTCCATATATATGTGTTAGTATACTGTATCGGTGTTTTTCTTTCTGGCTTACTTCACTCTGTATAATTAGCTCCAGTTTCATCCACCTCATTAGAACTGATTCAAGATCTCCTTTAGAATGAACTGGTTGGATCTCCTTGCAGTCCAAGGGACTCTCAAGAGTCTTCTCAAACACCACAGTTCAAAAGCATCAATTCTTTGTGCTTAGCTTTATTCACAGTCCAACTCTCACATTCATATATGACTACTGGAAAAACCATAGCCTTGACTAGATGTACCTTGAGAGCGGTACAATTGGAGAAAGTAGGGCTGTTCCTGATATATCTTTAACTCTCACAATCTCTCTCCTAACACACTATGGCCACCTGCTTTCTCTCTCAGAAACACTTCTGTGTGGTCTTCATAACTCAGTGGCAGCAACCCTTCATCACGTTTTCTTTATCTTTCACACTCCTTTTTTGGCCGCACCATATAGCTTATGGGATCTCAATTCCCTGATCAGGGATTGAACCCAGACCACAGAAATGAAAGCACCGAATCCTAACCAGGGAACTCCCACTTTCACCATTTTTTAAAATTAATTAATTTTTATGGAAGGATAATTGCTTTATAGAATTTTGTTGTTTTCTGTCAAACCTCAACATGAATCAGCTTTAGGTATACATATATCCCCTTCCTTTCAAAGCTCCCTCCTGTCTGCCTCCTCATGTGTATCAACCCTCTAGGTTGATACAGAGCCCCTGTTTGAGTTTCCTGAGCCACATAGCAAATTCCCGTTGGCTGTCCATTTTACAAACGGTAATGTAAGTTTCCATGTTACTCTTTCCATACATCTCACCCTCTCCCCACCTTTTCCCATGTCCATAAGTGTATTCTCTATGCCTGCTTCTCCACTGTTGCCCTGTAAGTAAATTCTTCAGCACCATTTTTCTAGATTCTGTGTATATGTGTTAGAATTCAGCATTTATCTTTCTCTTTCTGACTCATTTCACTCTTTATAATAGGTTCTAGGTTCATCCACCTCATTAGAATTGACTCAAATGTGTTCCTTTTTATGGCTGAATAATATTCCATTGTGTATATATACCACAACTTCTTTCCCCATTCATCTGTCAATGGACATCTAGGTTGCTTCCATGTTTGAGCTATCGTAAAAAGTGCTGCAGTGAACAATGGGATACATGTGTCTCTTTCAATTTTGGTTTCCTCAGAGTATCTGCCTAGGACTGGGATTGCTGGGTCATATGGTGGTTTTATTCCTAGTTTTTTAAGGAATTTCCATACCATCTTCTGTAGTGGCTGTATCAATTTACATTCCCACCAACAGTGCAAGAGCATTCCCTTTCCTCCACACCCTCTTCAGCATTTATTGTTTGTAGACTTTTTGATGAGGGCCATTCTAACTGGTAGGAGGTGATATCTCATTGTAGTTTCGATTTGCGTTTCTCTAATAATGAGAAACGTTGAGCATCTTTTCATGTGTTTGTTTCCTAGCCATCTGTATGTTTTCTTTGAAGAAATGTCTGTTGAGGTCTTTTCCCCACTTTTTGATTGGGTTGTTTGTTTTCCTGGTATTGAGTTGTGTGAGCTGCTTATATGTTTTGGAAATTAATCCTTTGTCAGTTGTTTCATTTGTTATTATTTTCTCCCATTCTGAGTGTTGTCTTTTCATTTTGCTTATAGTTTCCTTTGCTGTGCAAAAGTTGTTAAGTTTAACCAGGTCCACTTGTTTCAGTTCAGTTCAGTTCAGTCGCTCAGTCGTGTCTGACTCTTTGCGACCCCATGAATCGCAGCACNTTTTTTTTCCTTTTTAAATTGCACATATAAGTAATATCAAATAATATTTGTCCTTCTCTGGCTTATTTCACTCAGTGTGATAATCTCTAGGTCCATGGCATTATTTCATTGTTTTTTATGACCAAGTATTATTCTACTGTTGATATTTACCACATTTTCTTTTTCATTAATCTGTTCATGGACACTTAGGTTGCTTTCATGTATTGGCTATTCTAAATATTGCTTCTGTGAAAATTGGGGTACATATATATTTTCAAATTAAGATTTTCATCTTTTATGGATATATGCCCAGGAGTAGGATTGCTAGATCCTATGGTAACTCTAGATTTTTAAGGAACCTCCATTACTGTTTTCCATAGTGGCTACAACAAAGACAGATTCCATTTTTAATGGTATTTTAAAAGCTGTCCTGTTGAATACAGAGCAGACCCCACCCTCAGCCCATTAAAATAAGTAAACTGATAGTTTCATTTCTAAGTTTAGTGCTGCAGAAATTAGGACTGTTCATCCTTTATAATATCAAATCACACAAACTGACCACAGGTATGAGATAAAATAAAAATAAAATTCTTCAAAGAGCAAAAAGACATATGAAGCACAGAGATTCAGAGAGAATTGTAGTCATTTAAAATGAGTGACCTGGCGAAGTACAAGCCCACACATGGCTCTGTCAGTTTCTCTTAGCCTGATTTTATGTTAAAATAGCTCTCTGACTAAACATGCCATGCCACGGGGGTTTCACGCCATGCCACGAAACATTATTCAGTGAAGAGCTAAGACAGCCAAGAGACTGTTTATTCAACAAGCTTTTTTGAACATCTATTAGCATTATATATAAGACACTAGGCAAAGGTTGTGGAGGGTAAGTTTTATTTTTGGTCATTTTTTTAAAGTTAGTGCTTTAAACTTCTAAGTAATTACATTCTCTGTTTGATGCTAAAATGTAAAATGTGTTATAGCTTAATACATATGATTTTTCCAAGGGATTAAAACAGGAAAACATGTGAAGCCAATGAACATTTTGAGGGGTGAAAAATAGCTTGCTGTGATTCTTTCTAAAACTTGAAAGATCTAATTACTACATATGGGAAAAGACATGTAGGACTATGACAAGACTTCTCTATATCCATGACTTAGACAAAGTTTCTTATAAAATTTGATCATTTTGATTGTTATCCCTAATGTTGATATGATACCTATGTCCCCAGTATGAAAATCTTCCAACTTGTCTCCATCATTCTGGATGAAAACTTCTCCAGTTCAGAATCCAGTTATTTGTTAAGTTTTAGTAGTGTTTATTATGTCAAGAAAATTTATTACTTTCTGTGATAGTGTCATCCTTCCAGCTTGGCCTCTCTAAACCCATAGTTTGTGAATCCTTTTGATGTAAAGAGTGATGACAATTTGGACTTACTCTGGTCAAAAGTTGGTCTTCTAAACCCTTCCATATCTAACAGTTACTGCCTTCTCCACACAGCACCTTGAATAACCAACCAATTCTTGCCACCCATGCCTGTCCACCATCCTGCTTTCTTTCCTCCCCTTTCTATAATCATACCACAACATCTTTTTTTTTTTTTTCCTGATCAGTAATAACAAGCAGTACCTCTTAATACTAAGGAACTCAAAGCCTGAAGGTCTAATGGGAACATATTAGAGAAGGCTTCCCATAGCAGCATAAGTTTTTTTTTTTTTTTTTGTCTGAGCTAACCCAAAAGATATTTACAGTGGTTGTATGGAGACTGAGTCTCTGCCGTTATCATCCAACCTGGGGAGTAACTCCCTATGAGGAAGTGAAAAGTGAAAGTGAAGTCGCTCAGTCGTGTCCAACTCTTTGTGACCCCATAGACTGTAGTCTAGCACACTCCTCCTATGGGATTTTCCAGGCAAGGGTACTGGAGTGGGTTGCCATTTCCTTCTCCAGAGGATCTTCCCGACCCAGGGATTGAACCCAGGTCTCCCTCATTGTAGGCAGATGCTTTAACCTCTGAGCCAAGTACTTACATCTTATTAAGTAGCACATAATTTGCTGAATTCTTATTGACAGAGTCATTAACTGTAGCTTATTTTTTCTTGTCTTCCATATATGAGGTTTATTTAATTTGTTTTCATTTTCCTTTTATTGATTGGCCATTGCTGAAACATGAATTATTTATGTGCTGGATGCTTAAGAAAATATTCAATTTTGAAATGGGAGTAGGGTAAGTGATACTTTGGTGGCCAAAACTTACAATCCCATCTCAAAAATCTCTAGAACAGCAAAGTCAATATTCAAGAAGAGTATGGATTATTTAGCTGTTTCCTACTCATATTTTAATAGTTTCAGCTATTATTTTTGCATTAACATGCATTTAATAAAGGTGTTTTATACCATCAATTCTCACAACTAGGGGTAGACTGACATTGTGGGTGTCCTAGAAGAATTATTGAGGGTCACTTCAAAATGATTTAAAATGTTTCAATATTTTATTCAAATATTTTATATGATTTATTTAATTTTGTATGTATGTATTTAAATAGATATTTTAATTTTAATTTTTAAATATAATCGCTTTACAATGTGGTGTTAATGTCTGCTGAACAACGCAGTGACTCAGCTATATGTACGCACATATTGCCTCCCTCTTGCTGTCCCCTCCCACTTCTCACCCCTCTAGGTCACCACGGTGTACCACGCTGGGCCCCCTGTGCTGCACCGTGGCTTCCCACTAGCTGTCTGTTGTACACATGGTGGTGTATATGTGCTGTTCCTACTCTCCCATTTGTCTCAGGCTCCCCTTCCCGCTCTGTCCAGATGTCTGTTCTTTATGTCTGCATCTCTATCCCTGCCCTGCAAACAGGCTCATCTATAAAATTTTTCTAGATTCTGTACATATGAATTAATATACGATATTTGTTTTCCTCTGACTTCACTCTGTAGGACAGACTCTAGGTCCATCCACATCACTACAAATGACCCAAATTTCTTTCTTTTATGGCTGAGTAATATTCCTTTGTATATATGTACCATATCTTCTTTATCCATCTATCTGTCAGTGAACATTTAGGTGGCTTCCACATCCTGGCTATTGTAAATAGTGCTACAGTGAACCCTGGGGTCCATGTGTCTTTTTGAATTATGGTTTTTTCCAGGTGTATGCCCAGTAATGGGATTGCTGGGTCATACCCTAGTTCTATTTTTAGTTTTTTTCGGTAACCTCCATACTTTTCTCAATAGTGGTTGGATACGTTTACTTTCTCAATAGTGGTTGGATAGGTTTACTTTCTCACCAACAGTGCAAGAATGTTTCTTTCTTTCTTTTTTTTTTTTATACCATCTCCAGCGTTTACTGCTTGTAGCTTTTTTGATGATAGCCATTCTGACTGATATGGGATGATGCCTCATTTTAGTTTTGATCTGCATTTCTCTAATAATGAGCAGTGTTGAGCATCTTTTGACAGATTTGTTGGCCATCTTTATGTCTTTGGAGAAATGTCTATTTAAGTCTTCTGCCCATTTAAAAAAATTATTTATTTTTGGCTTTGCTGGGTCATCATTGCTATGCAGGCTTTCCCCTAGCTGCAGTGAGTGGGGACTGTTCTCTATTGCAGTGTACAGGCTTCTCCTTGCAGTATTTTCTCCTGTGGTGGAGCACAGGCTGTAGGGCAAGCAGGCTTTAGTAGCTGGGGCACATGGGCTCAGTAGCTGCACCCGGCCTCTGGAGCACAGTCTCAGTAGCGTGGCATGCAGGTTTGGTCACTTTGTGGCATGTGGGGTCTTCCTGGATCAGGGATCGAACTCGTGTCTCCTGCATTGGCAGGTGGACTCTACCACTGAGCCACCAGGGAAGCCCCCCACCCATTTTTTGATTGACTCATTTTTCTGATGTTGAGCTGTGTAAGCTTTTGTATATTTTGGAAATTAATTTTTTGTCAGTTGCTTCACTTGCAAATATTTTCTCCCATTCTGGTTTATCTTTTTGTCTTGTTTATAGTTTACTTTGCTGTGGAAAAGCTAAGTTTAATAAGGGCCCATTTGTTCATTTTTATTTTTATTTTCATTATACTAGGAGATGGCTCAAAAAAGATCTTGCAGTGATTTATGTCAAAGCATGTTCGGCCTACGTTTTCCTCTAAGAGTTTTACAGTGTCTGACCTTACATTCATGTCTTTAATCCGCATTGAGTTTATTGTTGTGCATGGTGTTAGGAAGTGTCTTAATTTCATTCTTTTACATGTAGCTGTCCAGTTTTCCTAGCATCAGTAATTGAAGAGACTTTTCGCCATTGTATATTCTTGCCTCCTTTGTCAAAGATTAGGTGGCTGTAGTCTCTGGTTTATCTCTGGGCTTTCTATCCTATTCTTTTGATCTGTATTTTAATTTTTGTGCTGGTATCACACTTGTTGATTACTGGAGCTTTGTAGTATAACCTAAGTCAGGGAGCCAATTGCTCCAGCTTCATGTTTCTTTCTCAAGATTGCTGTGGCTATATGGGATCTTTTGTGTTTCCATACAAAGTGTGAATTTTCTTTTGTTCTAGTTCTGTGAAAAATGCCATTGGTAATTTGATAGGGATTGCACTGAATCTGTAAAATACTTTGGGTAGTGTAGTCATTTTAACATTTATTCTCCCAATCCAGGAGCATGGTACATTTCTCCATCTGTTTGTTTCACCAGTTTGATTTCTTTCATCAATGTCTTATACTTTTCTGCATATAGGTCTTTTGTCTCAGGTAGGTTTATTTCAGTTCTGTGAAAAATGCCATTGGTAGTTTGATAGGGATCACATTGAATCTGTAGACTGTGGTTGGTAGTATAGTCATTTTCACAATATTGATTCTTCCTACCCAGGAAAATGGAATATCTCTCCATCTGTTTATGTCATCTTTGATTTCTTTCATTAGTGTCTTATAATTTTCTGTGTACAGTTCTCTTGTCTCTTTAGGTAAGTTTATTCCAAGATATTTAATTATTTTCGTTGCAGTGGTGAATGAGATTGAGTCCTTAATTTCTCTTTCTGATTTTTCATTGTTAGTATATAGAAATGCAAGTGATTTCTGTGTATTGATTTTGTATCCTGCAACTTTGCTAAATTCACTGATCAGCTCTAGTAATTTTCTGATACTATATTTAGGGTTTTCTATATACAGCATCATGTCATCTGCAAACAATGAGAGCTTTACTTCTTCTTTTCTGATCTGGATTTCTTTTATTTCTTTTTCTTCTCTGATTCCTATAGCTAGGACTTCCAGAATGATGTTAAATAATTGTGGTGAAAGTGGACACCCTTGTCTTGTTCCTGATCTCTTATGGGGGATGCTTTCAGTTTTTCACCATTGATAATAATGTTTGCTGCAGGCTTATCATATATGGCCTTTACTGTGTTGAGGTAGGTTCCTTCTATGCCCATTTCTTGAAGTTTTAATCATAAATATCAATAACCTCAGATATGCAGATAACACCACCCTTATGGTAGAAAGTGAAGAGGAACTAAAAAAGCCTCTTGATGAAGAGAAAGAGGAGAGTAAAAAGGTTGGCTTAAAGCTCAATATTCAGAAAACAAAGATCATGGCATCTGGTCCCATCACTTCATGGGAAATAGATGGGGAAACAGTGGAAACAATGTCAGACTTTATTTTTGGGGGCTCTAAAATCGCTGCAGATGGTGACTGCAGCCATGAAATTAAAAGATGCTTACTCCTTGGAAGAAAAGTTATGACCAACCTAGATAGCATATTTAAAAGCAGAGACATTACTTTGCCAACAAAGGTTCGTCTAGTCAAGGCTATGGTTTTTCCAGTAGTCATGTATGGATGTGAGAGTTGGACTGTGAAGAAGGCTGAGCACCGAAGAATTGATGCTTTTGAATTGTGGTGTTGGAGAAGACTCTTGAGAGTCCCTTGGACTGCAAGGAGATCCAACCAGTCCATTCTAAAGGAGATCAGCCCTGGGATTTCTTTGGAAGGAATGATGGTAAAGCTGAAACTCCAGTACTTTGGCCACGTCATGTGAAGAGTTGACTCATTGGAAAAGACTCTGATACTGGGAGGGATTGGGGGCAGGAGGAAAAGGGGACGACAGAGGATGAGATGGCTGGATGGCATCACGGACTCGATGGACACGAGTCTGAGTGAACTCCAGGAGTTGGTGATGGACAGGGAGGCCCTACGTGCTGCGATTCACGGGGTCACAAAGAGTCGAACATGACTGAGTGACTGAACTGACTGACTGACTGAATCATAAATGGGTGCTGAATTTTGTCAAAGGCTTTTTCTGCATCTATTGAGATGATCATATGGTTTTTATCTCTCAATTTGTTAATATGGTGTATCACATTGATTGATTTGCATATGTTGAAGAATCTTTGCATCCCTGGAATAAACCCAGCTTGATCATGGTGTATGAGCTTTATGGTGTATTGCTGAATTCTGTGTGCTAAAATATTGTTCAGGATTTTTGCATCTATGTTCATCAGGGATATTGGCCTATAGTTTTCTTTTTGTGTGTTGTCTTTGTCTGGTTTTGGTATCAGGGTGATGGTGGCCTCATGGAATGAGTTTGGAAATGCGCCTTCCTCTGCAGTCTTTTGAAAAAGTTTTAGAAGGATAAGCATTAGCTCTTCTTGAAATGTTTGATAGAATTCTCCTGTGAAGCCATCTGGTTCTGGGCTTTTGTTTTTTAAGAGATTTCTGATCACAGCTTCAATTTCAGTGCTTGTAATTGGGTTGTTCATAATTTCTATTTCTTCCTGGTTCAGTCTTGAAAGATCGAACTTTTCTAAGAGTCTGTCCATTTCTCCCAGGTCATCAATTTTATTGCCATATAGTTGTTCATAATAGTCACTTATAATCCTTGTATTTCTGCATTATCTGTTGTAATCTCTCCTTTTTCATTTCTAATTTTGTTGATTTGATTCTTCTTTCTTTTTTTTTGATGAGTCTGGCTAAGTGTTTGTCAACTTTGTTTATCTTCTCAAAGAACCAGCTTTTAGTTCTGTCTCTTATACACATCTTAGCTGTCCAGTTTTCAGAAGCTGGATTCCTTAAGATCCCATGCTGCTTCTGATGCTAAGTCGCTTCAGTTGTGTCTAACTCTGTGTGGCCCCATAGACAGCAACCCACCAGCCTCCCCTGTCCCTGGGATTCTCCAGGCAAGAACACTGGAGTGGGTTCAGCATATATAATCGCTGATTTTTCAGAAGGTTCTTTACAGTTACTACTATTGTTCCAAGTACAACATTTGGTAGTGGAATGGACTAGTCATAGCAGGAAAAGGCAGGATGTAGATTGGGGCCCAGCACCATGTGGCATCAGGAACCACATTCATTCAATGGCTGCTTAGGTTGGAAAAGGAGTTGTGAAATCCTGCAAAGCTTGAGGCAGTTATACATCTCTTTCCCCGATGAAGGGGTAAGATATTAAAAAACATGGAGGAAGTGGTCCACAGACAGGCCTTTAGGAAGACAGGGCATTTGGCATGACCTCATGGGGTCTAGGGCAAAAGCTGGGGCATGGCTGTGATGGAGACCTCATCCCTGACAGCCACCAGCCCATGGAACTGTGAAGACCACAGGCTCAAGGGAAGCCACAAAATGCATAAGGTTAAGATCTCCTTTCTACTGCTGGGCAAGCAATTCCCCCATCACCTCCAAAATGTTGCCCAGTGTTACCAACTCCAAGCTCGCTCTACTCACCACACAAGAGGCCAATGAATCTGAGATTCAAGGTGTTGAAAGCAAGGGATAGGACTTTATTCAGAGAGCTGGCTGACCAAGAAGATGGAAGACTAGTGTCTCAAAATAACCATCATGTCTGGGTCTGGATGCCAGGTTCTTTTATGAATCAAAGATGGAGAGAGGTGCTGCTGCTGCTAAGTCACTTCAGTCGTGTCCAACTCTGTGCGATCCCAGAGACGGCAGAGGCTCCCCCATCCCTGGGATTCTCCAGGCAAGAACACTGGAGTGGGTTGCCATTTCCTTCTCCAATAAAGATGTGTATAAGAGACAGTATATACTGTACTCCAAAAGAAACATCTATATTCATTCCTTGACTAATTTGTGCCACCAGTCTGTACCTGGAGTCTCAAACTGTTGTGTCCTCTGTCTAGTAGCTACCCATATTACTTTATCATATTTTTCATTCAGTCTCTGCCCACATATCATCTACCATTGCTTGCTTGCTTGCTAAGTCACTTCAGTCGTGTCCGACTCTGTGTGACCCCATAGATGGCAGCCCACCAGGCTCCCTCATCCCTGGGATTCTCCAGGCAAGAACACTGGAGTGGGTTGCCATTTCCTTCTCCAATGCATGGAAGTGAAAAGTGAAAGTGAAGTCGCTCAGTCATGTGTGACTCTTCGTGACCCCATGGACTGCAGCCTTCCAGGCTCCTCTGCCCATGGGATTTCCTAGGCAAGAGTACTGAAGTGGGGTGCCATTGCCTTCTCCGATCACCTACCATAGAGATCTTCTAAATATCCAAGAGGATATCCACTTGCAAAAAAAATGAAGCTGGACCTCTGCCACATATCTGAGGCATACCTCAGAAATACAGGTTTGGAATATTGCAGGAAAGCAAGTCATATAATTTTTTTGGTTTCCCAGAACATATAAAAGTTACGTTCAAAGGAGACACAGACATAAACAACAGACTTTTGGACACAGTGGAGGAAGGAGAGGGTGGGATCAGTTGAGAGAATAGCATTGAAACATATGTATTACCATGTATAAAACAGATAGCCAGTGGGAGTCTGATGTATATCGCAGGAAACCCAAAGCCATTGCTCTATGACAACCTATAGGGATGAGGTGGGGATGGAGATGGGATGTGTATTCAAGAGAGAGGGCACACATGAATACTTATGGCTTATTCATGTTGATGTACGGAAAAAACATCACAATATTGTAATTAGCTTCTAATTAAATAAATAAATAATTAAAAAATTATGCTACCACCATACTGTAGTCTATTAAGTGTGCAATCGCATTAAGTTTAAACAATGTACATATCTTCATTAAAAATACCTTATTGCTAAAAAATGCTACACATCATCAGCCTTCAAAAAGTCATGATCTTTTTGCTGGTGGAAGCTCTTGCCTTGATAGTGATGGCTGCTGACAAAGCAGACTGGCGGTTGCCAAAGGTTGGGTGGCTGTGGTGCTGCTGCTGCTAAGTCACTTCAGTCGTGTCCGACTCTGTGTGACCCCATAGAGGGCAGCCCACCAGGCTCCCCCATCCCCGGGATTCTCCAGGCAAGAATACTGGAGTGGGTGGCTGTGGTAACTTCTTAAAATAAGGCAACAGTGAAATTTACATGATATTCTTAATCCTTTGTTGTTATTTCAACAGTCTTCATGGCATCTTTATCAGGAATAGATTTCATCGCAAGAAATCACTTTTCTTGCTCATCCATATGAAAAAATTCTTCCTCCATTAAAGTGTTACCATGAAACTGCAGCAGTTCAGTCACATAATAGGCTCCACCTCTAATTTTAGTTCTGTCCCTCCTGTAGTGACTTCCTCTGCTAAATTCTTGAAACTTTCAAAGTCATCAACTTGGGTGGGAATCAACTTCCAAAATATTGTTACAATATGTACTTGCTAAATAATAAGACTTGAACATTGAAAATAATCATCGTTCCACTGGGCTGCAAAACGGATACTGTGCTAAAGGAATGAAAGCAACATTAATCTCATTGTACATCTCCATCAGAGCTCATGGGTGACCAGGTGAGTGTTGAATGAACAATAATATTTTGAGAAGAATCTTTTTTTCTTTTCTGAGTGGTAGATGTCAACAGTGGGCTTAAAATATTCAGTAAACCATGGAGTAAACAGATATGCTGTCATCCTGGTTTTGTCTTTCCATTTATAGAGCATAAGCAGAGTAGATTTAGTGTAATTTTTAAGGGCCCTAGGGCTTTGGGAATAAAATAAGCATTGCTTTCAACTTAAAGTCACCAGATGACTGATTCTTTCAGCTTCATTTTTCTTTGCCAGGATTGCTTTGGCTATTTGGGGTCTTTTGTGTTTCCATACAAATTAAAATAATTTTTTTGTTCCAGTTCTGTGAAAAATGTCATTAGTATATTGAGAGGGATTGCACTGAATCTGTAGATTGTCTTGGGTAGTATAGTCATTTTGACAATATTGAGTATTCCAATCCAAGCACATGGAATATCTTTCCAAACGTTTGTGTCACCTTTGATTTCTTTTATCAGTGTCTCATAGTTTTTGGAGTATAGGTCCTTCCCTCCTTAGGTAGGTTTATTCCTAGGTATTTTATTCTTTCTGATTCAATGGTAGATGGGATTGTTCCCTTCTCTTTCCGATCTTTCACTGTGGTTGTATTAGAAATGCAACAGATTTCTGTGTATTAATTTCATATTCTGCAGATTTACTGAATTTGTTGATGAGCTGTAGAAGTTTTCTGGTAGCATCCTTAGAATTTTCTATGTATAATATCATACCATCTGCAAACAGTGGAAGTTTTAATACTTCATTTCCAATTTGGATTGCTTTTCTTTCTTTTCCTTCTCTGACTGCTGCGGCTAGGACTTCCAAAAGTATGTTGAACAAAAGTCACAAGAGTGGACATCTTAGTCTTCTTCCTGATCTTAGAGGAAATGCTTTCAGCTCTTCATCATTGAGTATGAGAGTGGCTGTGGGTTTCTCATACATGACCTTTATTATGTTGAGTTATGTTCCCTCTATGCCCACTTTCTGGAGAGGATTTTATCATAAATTGGTGTTGAATTTTGTTAGAAGCTTTTTCTGCACCTATTGAAATGATCATATGATTTTTATTCTTCAGTTTGTTATCGTGGTGTATCGCACTGATTGATTTGTGGATATTGGAAACACCTTGCACCCGTGGGGTAAATTGTATCAGTTTGCTAGTATTTTGTTGAGGATTTTTGAGTCTATGTTCATCGGTGATATGGCCTGCAATTTTCTTTGCCTTTTTAAATTTTACATATATTTAAATTTTATTTTTAAAATTTATTTTAATTGGCCTTCAATTTTCTTTTTTTATGGTATCTTTGGTTTTGGTATCAGGGTGATTGTGCCCTCATGGAATAAGTTTGGATGTGTTCCTTCCTCTGCAAGTTTTTGGAAGAGTTTCAGAAGGATAGTTATTAACTCTTCTCTAAATCTTTGGTAGAATTTACCTGTGAAGACATCAGTCCTGGATTTTTGTTTGCTGGGAGTCTTTTTTTTTTCTTATTTATTTATTTACTTTCTTTTACTTTACAGTACTGTATTGGATTTGGCATACATTGACATGAATCTGCCACAGGTGTACATGAACTCCCAAACATGAACCCCCCCTCCCCCCTCC
>SJYX01005847.1:32034-51886 GCA_006410675.1 Oreotragus oreotragus | reverse complement strand
GATTGTTGGGAGTCTTTAAACCACAGTTTCAATCTTAGTACTTGAGTTTGGTCTGTTCATATTTTCTATTTCTTACTGGCTCAGACTTGGAAAGTGGTTCCTTTCTTAGAACTTTTTCATTTCTTCTAGGTTGTCCATTTTGTTGGTGTATAGTTGCAAAATTCAGACTTAAATTGAAGAAAGTAGGGAAAACCAGTACATGATTCAGGTATAACCTAAATCAAAGTCCTTACAATTATACAGTAGAAGTGACAAAAGATTCAAGGGGCTAGATTTGATAGAGTATCTGAAGAACTGTGGATAGAAGTTCACAACATTGTACAGGAGGCCATGATAAAAACCATCTCCAAAAAAAAGAAACTTGAAAAGGTAAAGTGGTTGTCTCAGGAGGCCTTACAAATAGCTGAAAAAAGAAGAGAAGCAAAAAGAAAAGGAGAAAAGGAAAGACGTATCCATCCAAATGCAGAGTTCCAAAGAATAGCAAAGAGAGATAAGCTAGCCTTCCTACGTGATCAGTGCAAAGGAATAGAGGAAAACAACAGAATGGGAAAGTCTAGAGATCTCTTCAAGAGAATACAGATACCAAGGGAACATTTCATGCAAAGATGGGCTCTATAAAGGACAGCAACTGTACAAACTTAGCAAAAGCAGAAGATAGTAAGAAGAGGCGGCAAGAATACACAGAAGCACTGTACAAAAAAGATCATCATGATCCAGATAACCATGATGGTGGATCACTCACCTAGAGACAGACACCCTGGAGTGTGAAGTCAAATGGGCCTTAAGAAGCACCACTATGGACAAAGCTAGTGGAGGTGATGAGCTATTTCAAATCCTAAAAGTCATGCTGTGAAAGTGCTGAACTCACTATGAAAGCAAATTTGGAAAACTCAGCAGTGGTCACAGCACTGGAAAAGGTCAGTTTGCATTCCAATCCCAAAGAAAGGCAATGCCAAAAATGTTCAAACTATGACCCAATTGCACTCATCTCACACGCTAGCAAAGTAATGCTCAAAATTCTCCAAGCTAGGTTTCAATAGTATGTAAATCAAGAACTTCCAGATGTTCAAGCTGGTTTTAGAAAAAACAGAGGAACCAGAGATCAAATTGCGAACATCCATTGAATCACAGAAAAAGCAAGAGAATTCCAGAAAAACATCTAGTTCTGCTTTATTGACTACACTAAAGCCTTTAACTGTGTGGATCACAACACTGTGGAAAATTCTTAAAGAGATGGGAATACCAGACTACTTTACCTGCCTCCTGAGAAATCTGTATGCAGGTCAAGTAGCAACAGTTAGAACTGGACATGGAACACTGGACTGGTTTCAAATGGGGAAGGGAGTACGTGAAGGCTGTATATTGTCACCCTGCTTATTTAACCTATATGCAGAGTATATCATGTGAAATGCCAGGCTGGATGAGGCACACACTGGAATCAAGATTGCCGCGAGAAATATCAAGAACTTCAGATATACAGGTGACACCACCCTTATGGAAGAAAGCAAAGAAGAACTCAAGAGCCTCTTGGTGAAAGTGAAAGAGGAGAGTGAAAAAGCTAGCTTAAAACTCAACATTCAAAAAACTAAGATCATGGCATCAGGTCCCATCACTCATGGCAAATAGTTGGGGAAAAAATGGAAACCGTGACAGACTTTAGTTTCTTAAGCTCCAAAATCACTGCAGATGGTGACTGCAGCCACGAAATTAAAAGACACTTGCTCCTTGGAAGAAAAGCTATGACCAACCCAGATAGCATATTAAACCGCAGAGGCATTCCTTTGCTGACAGAGGTCTGTCTAGTCAAAGCTATGGTTTTTCCAGTAGTCATGTATGGATGTGAGAGTTGGACCATAAAGAAAGCTGAGCACCAAAGAATTGATGCTTTTGAACTGTGGTGTTGGAGAAGACTCTTGAGAGTCCCTTGGACTGCAAGATGATCCAACCTGTCAGTCCTAAAGGAAATCAGTTCTGAATATTCATTGGAAGGACTGATGCTGAGGCTGAAGCTCCAATACTTTGGCCACCTGATGCGAAGAACTGACTCATTAGAAAAGACCCTGATGCTGCAAAAGATTGAAGGCAGGAGGAGAAGGGGACAACTGAGGTTGAGATGGTTGGATGGCATCACAAACTCGATGGACATGAGTGACTGAACTGAACTGATTTTTTATAAGAGCTTCAGGAAGATTGTTGTTAATCTTTAACTGTTTGGTAGAATTCACCCAGAGAATTTGACCCTAGGTTTTTCTTTCTTGGGAAAGTTTTCACTGATTATAGTATAGGTCTGTTATGATTTTCTATTTCCTCTTGAGTCAATTTTGGTAGTTTGTTTTTTTTCAGCCAGTTTACCTAATTTTTAGTCCATAGTACTCCCTTAAAATGCTTTTTATCTCTGAGGTTGATAGTAATGTCCCCACTTTTATTTCTTCTTGTTTGCACTTTCTCTCTTTTTTTCTTAGTCTAGTACTCTTGCCTGGAAAATCCAATGGACGGAGTAGCCTGGTGGGCTGCAGTCCATGGGGTCGCTGACAGTCGGACAGACTGAGTGACTTCACTTTCACTTTTCTCTTTCATGCACTGGAGAAGGAAATGGCAACCCACTCCAATATCCTTGCCTGGGGAACTCCATGGACAGAGGAGCCTCGTGGGCTACGATCCATGGGGTTGCAAAGAGTCGGACACAATGGAGTGGCTAATACGGACACATACACATTTTGTCCCCAAACCAACTGATATGTATCGTCCTAGCCTCAATATTATAACATTTGCTTGCAATTTTTTTTGACAAATGTTCTCCAGGGGAAGAGTTTTAACACTGGTTGAGCACCAAATCAGATAAAATACAGACAAGCCTTTCAAGTGGACTCTTCCAGGGAACCATCAGATAGGTCAGATGGGTACACAACTTTGTGCCCTTATGTTTTACATATGCGCCCCTTAGGAGCAACTTAAACTGAATTTTCTTTTAACTCAAAATTTTTGTATTTGAACTGAAGCATCTAGTCTAGTGACATTTATTCCAATTACTGATATATTTCAAGTTATTAATAGTTCTCATATCTTACTTTTGCTATCTAATTGCCCTAACTTTTCCATGTTTTAATATCTTTTAATTATGAGAAATAACACACATTTTTTCCAAGCAAGAGCATGAATGTGTAGCATAACTCATAACTCATCAGTGTAAATCAAACAGCTGTATGACCCCTAGCAGCACTAAGTGTCCTCTAGCCTTCCTTGCTTTTACTGGTGGCTTTGCCACTACAGTATGTGTCTCTAAACATTATGGTTTACTTTGCTTACTTATGAACACTTTACAAAATGGAATCACAGTATACTCATTCAACAACATGTAAGATGTGTTGTTATGCGTAGTTTTGGCTCACTCATTTTTCTGTATATGATTCTATCCCATTATATGAATATACCACAGGTTATTTATTTACTGTTAATACACTTTTGATTTAGTTTTAATTTTTTCTCTAATGAATAATAATACTTCAAATATTCTTTTGCATGCATCTATGCTAAAGCCGAAACTCCAGTACTTTGGCCACCTCATGCAAAGAGTTGACTCATTGGAAAAGACTCTGATGCTGGGAGGAGGAGGAGGGGACGACCGAGGATGAGATGGCTGGATGGCATCACCGACTCGATGGACGTGAGTCTGAGTGACCTCTGGGAGTTGGTGATGGACAGGGAGGCCTGGCGTGCTGCAATCCATGGGGTCTCAAAGAGTCGGACACGACTGAGTGACTGAACTGAACTGAACTGATGCATTCATTTCTCTAAGGTTTATACCTAGCAGTAACATTGCTAAGAAATAGGGCATGTATATCTTCAACTTTAGTTATAACGCAAAACTGTGTTCCTGAGGATTACCCTCCGACTAGTAGTATCTGAGAATTCCTACTACTTCTCCTCTGCATCAATAAATGGAATTTTCAGTTGACAGTGGGTCTGCCATGCTTATTATAGTTTTAAGTTGAAGTTTCCTAATTTTTAATGAGGCTGATTTGGTTACTGGGTTATTGATGTTTTGATATCTTCTTTTGCGAAGTGACTGCTCAAATCTTTTGCCCATTTTTCTCATGTGTAATTTCTCTTTTTATTACCTTCTGGATATCAGTTATTTTTGGCTATATGAGTTTTAAGGGCTTCTCTGATAGCTCCGCTGGTAAAGAATCTGCCTGCAATGCAGGAGACCCTGGTTCGATTCCTGGGTCAGGAAGATCCTCTGGAGAAGGGATGGGCTACCGTCTCCAGTACACTTGGGCTTCCCTGGTGGTTCAGCTGGTAAAGAATCCGCCTGCCATGCGGGAGACCTGGGTTCTATCCCTGGGTTGGGATGATCCCCTGGAGAAGGGAAAGGCTACACTCCAGTATTCTGGCCTGGAGAATTCCATGGACTGTATAGTCCCTGGGGTCGCAAAGAGTCAGACACGACTGAGCGGCTTTCACTTTCACTTCATGAGTTTTAAATATATTCTCCCACTTGTGGCTTTCCTTTTCACTCTCTTTTTTGTTGTCTTTTTCTCTTGTTTTCTAGAGAAAATTGCATAATGAACCCATAAATCTAGCTTCAATGATATCAACATATTTTATGTTATTTGATATCTCTTGATAGAATTCTTAAAGTTGTCAAACTATGCATGCTTGCATGCCAAGTCACTTCAGTTGTGACCCCATGGACTGTAGCCTGCCTGGCTCATCTGTCCATGGGATTTTCCAGGCAAGAATCCTGCCATTTCCTCCCCCAGGGGATCTTCCCACCCAGGGATCGAACCCATCTCTATGTCTCCTGAATTGGCGCCACCTGGAGTTATCATGGTTATGACTTTTCATGTTTATTTTATGATATCTTTCCCTAAGGTGATAAAGTACTCTCATATATAATCTTTCACCTGCTTTATCACTTTGCATTTCCCATTTAGGTCAATAGTGCATCTGGAATCGATTCTGTGCACATGGACACACAATTTTTCCACATTATTTATTGAAAAAAATTATTTTATCCAAAGCTCTGCAGGGCCACTTTCCTCACTCACTGTCTTTCTTTCTCTTTCTCTCTTAGCCTCCAGCTGGCCCTCCAGAACCCAAATCAGGTCTACTAGTTGGGGTTCCTGACCTAAATTAATACTGAGAAGGGATGTCCCATTCTCATAACCAGCTAGCGCCTTGTTTGCATTCCTGCCATGACCCGGTGGCTGGCTCCGGGAACTGTCTGTGACTATTCACATTAGCAGAGTTGAACACTTGAGAGAGAAACTATATGGTCTGCAAAGCCTAAAATATTTACTGCCTAACCTGCACGAGTTTTCTATTGCTGCTGTAACAAATTGCCACAAACTTAGTCATTTAAAACAACACAAGTCTCTCCTCCTATAAAGTTCTCGAATCAGTTTCCCTGGATAAAAGTCAAGGCGCCAGTTCCCTCAGGAGACTCGAGGAGACAAGCCATTTTCTCATCAGTTCCAGGATTTAGGGTTGCATTCCTCGTCTTGTGGCTCCTATCCACGTCTTCAAAGCCGGCATTTAGCATCCTTAAACCTCTCCCTGCCTCCATGGTCACATCATCTTTTTTCTTGTAAGGACCCTTACTACCTGGTGCCCACCAGGATAATCTAGGATCATCTCTCCATCACAAATCCTTAATTTAATCACATCTGCAAAGTCCCCTTTGCCATATAAGGTAACATTCACAGGTCTTGGGGATTATGACTTGGACAGATTGGGGTGAGGGGTGGATTATTTGGCCTACCATATGGCCCTTAAAAAAAAGTGTTTTGCCATGATCATACCTTGATACTGTGTATTATGGAGAAAATTCCATTAAATCTAAGTTCCATTAACCAACAAGAACTTTTTCTGACTGCTGTTCTATACTCTGTCTGGGAAAACTTCCCTGAGATTCATTCTATGTCTTTTCTTTCCTCAGTTTTCTCTAATTTTGAAGAAGATGTATGCTCTGGTTAAAGGTTTGCCATTAACAACAACAACAATTAGGCAGTATCTCCTAGTGAATACTCTGCTATTTAGCAAATAGTTCCTTTAAAATGAGCAGGTTCTCAAGGCTAGTTCACACCTGGGTAATATTACTGAGTCCACATGTCACAGCCTTGGTTCAAGCTGCCTCCACTCACCTCATGACTCATGTTATTGGTTATTCTTGTTCCAAAGCAAAGGGTTTGCAGACTTGGGTGAGAGCTCATCTGCAAAGGTTTTCAAGGTGTGGGCTGAAAAACTGGGCTGATTTGCGTCTCCCTACCCAGAAATTCATGTACTGAAACCCTAGTCTCCAGTATCTCAGAATGTTGACCTTATTTGAAAATAAAATTGTTATATAGTTAACCAGGGTGAAATGAGGTCAGTAGGGTGGGCCCTGTTCCAATAAGACTGGTGTCTTTTCAGCGTTTTTACACAGGGAGAAGGCAGCTCAACAGATCCTCCCCTGAATAGATCCAACTCTGCTGACACCTTGTCTTCAGACTTCCAAGTTCCAGAACTGCAAGTCTCCCTACCCAGAAATTCATGTACTGAAACCCTAGTCTCCAGTATCTCAGAATGTTGACCTTATTTGAAAATAAAATTGTTATATAGTTAACCAGGGTGAAATGAGGTCAGTAGGGTGGGCCCTGTTCCAATAAGACTGGTGTCTTTTCAGCGTTTTTACACAGGGAGAAGGCAGCTCAACAGATCCTCCCCTGAATAGATCCAACTCTGCTGACACCTTGTCTTCAGACTTCCAAGTTCCAGAACTGCAGACTAATTTATAAATATGTTGGGCAAGCTACTAAGTCTGTGGCACTTTGTTCTGGCAGCTCTAGCAACTTAACAAATGTGGTGAGAGACTCTTGCTTCCAAAGGAATTCCAGAGTTGGAATTCCCCAGGAACCAAAACACTACGTGTTCAAAATAAACAAACTGTAATTTCTGTAACACTCTCTTGCCTTTCTGTCAGGATTATATCTGCAACAAGCAGGGTCATGGGGTAGGGGCACAAATGTATAGTTAGAAAGATCTACATGTACTGATGCCATCTGTGTAGCCCAGTTAGCAGTGTATATATATGTACTGACTCATCTGTGTAGCCCAGTGAATAGCCTAGCTCAGAGTTCAGCCTGACTTGGCTTCACTATCCCAAATTCATTGCTTAATGTTTGTGTAGTCCTGAGTAAGTTAGCTCCCGACATCTCTGTGCTCCTCAGTACACATCTGTAATATGGGGATGATACTGATACGGACTTCATAGAGTGTTGTGAGGCTTCCCAGGTGGTGGTAAAGAATCTGACGGCCAGTGCAGGAGAGTAAGNAGCTCAGAGTTCAGCCTGACTTGGCTTCACTATCCCAAATTCATTGCTTAATGTTTGTGTAGTCCTGAGTAAGTTAGCTCCCGACATCTCTGTGCTCCTCAGTACACATCTGTAATATGGGGATGATACTGATACGGACTTCATAGAGTGTTGTGAGGCTTCCCAGGTGGTGGTAAAGAATCTGACGGCCAGTGCAGGAGAGTAAGAGGCCCAGGTTCAACCCCTGGGTGGAGAAGAATCCCCGGAGAAGGAAATGGCAACCCACTCCAGTATAGTTCAGCCCTTGTCCTGGTCCTCACATTTGCAGGGATGGCTAATCCCTCCTCCCAGGTGCCCCACCCATGATGCCTCACCTTTCACTCTCAGAGCCGTTCTTCCCCTGGCCTGGAACCCACCTGCTTCTCTCCCTTTCCTGATCACTCACTCGCTTCCCTCACGCACCACAGTGAGGGCTAATGCCCCAGCTCGCTGTTGGTCCGTCCGACTCTCAAGGAACCAACGGGATGCTTTCATCCTATGAGTCAGAAGGCTGCTGTGTGATGTCAGCTGTGGCCCTGTCTGACTTGTCCTGGGCAGGGGAGGGCTGAGAGGGCTGGTGTGAGCCCAGCAGCAGCGCCCTACCACCTCAAATGCCCAGTTCATATAAACTTTTGCAACATCAAACTTGGGGCCTGGCACTAGCTAAGTGCCCCATCCTTGCCGACCTCGGTCCAACAGACCAAGCTGGACCTCCCAACTCTGCCAGGCACAGGTGCCTGGATGGCTCTGAAAACAGAGATAGTCAGGGCCCTTCTATGTGGGGAGAGAAGAGAGAAGGATGACATGGTTTTTGCTTGCTCCTCTGACAGCTTTACACAAATCCCCATGGCCGCCCTAATCCACCCTCTAATGGAGCCCAAACCAGCTCAGCGCCCCCAGCTCAGTCCCCCTTACCCCTCCCGCTTAGAACTTGCTAATCCCTAGGGCTGGGAGCTCACCACCTGTCTCCAGGATGCACTTCGGGCCTAGTGTCATAAAGGCAAATCCAGGGCCTCAGTTGCGGATGGTGGCAGAAGTGTCCTCGGCCAATCCCCATCACCTTGGCCCGAAACATAAAATGAGGAAATTCAGATACGAAGACCCTCACATGGTATATTACTGCTTCAGCCCCCAGAGCCCAGAAGGCTTTATGAACCACCAAGAGAGTAACTCCTTAGGATTCTACCATCAGATATAAGAGATGGGGGTGGGAACGGCATGGCAGATCTGCCCTGTCCCCTCCCTCCATCAAGGGCAGTGAAGGCTGGTCCTTTCACACCAACCTGGGTACCAATCCTGACGCTGACACATGGCAACTGTGTGACCTTGACTGAGTCATTTAACTCTGTGAGGTGTCTGTTTCCCTGCCTACATAAAGGGTCCGATGGTAGAAGTGTCTTCTTTGCAGGACTGTCTGGTGTTGTGTGTGTGAAAAAAAAAAAGCGCCAGGAGCTAGGGGGCTGCTGTTTTTGTAAGTAGCACTCATTTAGGAGCAATTGTTTCCTCCTAAGGTGGGGAGTGCAAGCATCCAGTGATTCTTCTGTAAAACAGTGAAATAATTTTCATAAACTGAACATGATGTTCCACAGTTTGGCTCCCAGGGCAAAGAGACACCTGATGAATTTCCCCTAAGCAGAGAATCTATTTCCATAAGGGGAGTTTCTGCTGCCCAGTCAGTCACTGGGTAACCTGGATGAGAGGCATAGGGTCTGATGATATTACTGCTGTCTCTTATACACATCTAGATGTGTATAAGAGACAGGTCTGGTGTTGTGTGTGTGTGTGATAAGCAGAGACCTCACTAGCCTTAAAGCTCTGTTCTTGCTTCCTCCTGGCTCAGCCCTGCTCACTGCTTTCCTGTTCAGGTGCATTCCCCTTCACTCAACCTGTGTTCCTTCCTCACCCCACTCATGGGTTTCCTGCAGGGTTTTGCAAGGAGAAAGTTGGGAAGTACCTTAGGCAGCTTGAGCTGTGGCAGAAAAGAGAGGAAGAGGAAGAGAAAAAGAGTAACGATAGGAGGAGAGACAGAAGAGAGAAGGGAGAGGGATGGGTAGAGAAAGCCAGAAACAGACACAGACACACAGAGAGACCAGCAGACGGAGAAATGGGTGTATCAGCCACATATCCAAAGACAGGAGAGAAACAGACCCAAGGAGTAGGAGGGGGAGGGAAAGGAGATGTTGAGAGGGCCAGTCCTGCGCACAGGCCTTGCTCCAGACGGGTCTCCGCCCTCAGGGCGGCCTTTCATCCCTTCCCTAGAATCCCTAAATCCTCTCTCTCTCGGGGCCCTCTGCGTCTGTCACTGAACCGACCGCGGCTGGGCTGGCGGAGGTGAGTGTGGCTTCAGAGGGGGCCTGGAGCGCTGGAGACAGTGGTCGGGCGGGGCGGACCCGGGGGTTGAGGTTCAGAGGGTGTGAGAGCCAGGTGTCCCGGGCAGGCTGGCTGAATTGATGCCTCACCTCTCTTCCAGCTAGTTCGGCCAACATTTATATACTGCGCACCTCCCCTGTCCCCAAGGATTGTGAGGCTCCCTCTCCTTTCCCCGCCCCGGGTCCTTCCTCTGCCCCACGATCAGAGCGTGCTCCCCGTCTGTTCCCGTCCCCGCCCCGTCCTCCTCCTGCAGCCCCCCGAGCCGATGGCCGGGGTCCCGGCGCTGCTGCCGCTGCTGCTGGCGCTGGCGCAGGCGGGAGTGGTGGGCGCCGCGGGCTCGGTGCGCCTGGCGGGCGGCCTCACGCTGGGCGGACTGTTCCCGGTGCACGCTCGCGGCGCGGCGGGCAGGGCGTGCGGGCAGCTGAAGAAGGAGCAGGGCGTGCACCGGCTCGAGGCCATGCTGTACGCCCTGGACCGCGTGAACGCCGACCCCGAGCTGCTGCCTGGGGTGCGCCTGGGCGCCAGGCTGCTCGACACCTGCTCGCGGGACACGTACGCGCTGGAGCAGGCGCTGAGCTTCGTGCAGGCGCTGATCCGCGGCCGCGACGGCGAAGAGGCTGCCGTGCGCTGCCCCGGCGGGGTCCCCCCGCTGCGCACCGCGCCCCCGGAGCGCGTGGTGGCTGTCGTGGGCGCCTCGGCCAGCTCTGTCTCCATCATGGTCGCCAACGTGCTGCGCCTGTTCGCGGTGAGAGCCCGGGGCGCGCCCCGGGGGCAGCGTCTCTCCCTTGTCTTTGCCTTGGGGGTGCCTGAGGTCTAGTCTCCTTTCGAGAATCACTCTAGTTAGCCAAGAAGCCCTGCTCCCTGGGCCAGACGCAAGCCTGTCTGGGAAGGTTGTCCTGAAGATGAACGTGTCTAGAGCGCCGGGATAACTACGGCGTCCACTGATTGCCCATGGGCCTTCCTCTGCCTCCTTTTTCTCTCCTTCTCTCTCTTCTCCCTTTCCTCTTTTCCTTCTCGCTCTTCCCCTCCGCTTTCCATAACGTCTCCATACTCCACCCTTACTCTGTTTCCGCTTCAGATGTCTCTGTCCCCTGGACCAGTTCCAGTCCGCTGCTTCCAGAACCTCCACGTCTCTGACCTTCACACCAGCCCCCACTTCTCCCTTTAGTATGTGTGTTGGTTTTGTTGTTGCTGTTTGCTTGTATCTTTCTTTAACACGAGGGATTCTCCCCTCTGCTCTGCTAGCCTCTCCCACCACCGGTCTCTTTTCACACTTCCTGCCTCCATCCTTTCTCCTGAATCAGCTCAGCCATAATCCCCATTATTAATCACTCTAATGCACTGGGATAAACCCAGTTCCAAACAGGCCCCTCTGTTAGACCAGACACAACCTTCAATCAAACAGCCCCTCCCCAGCTCTCCTGCCTGCTCAGCCCCTCCTGGGGCTGATGCCCACCTCCGCAGACCACCCCTTTGTGTGAACTGGGGAAACATGTCTTCCTCTGGGGCTGACAGAGGTCCCTTTATCCGGGTGAATGCTGCAGCCAGTGCCTGGCAGCTGCAGACTGTACTTGAACCCCATGTTCCATTAGTCCCATTCACAAAATGCAGGTCTTTCTCTGCATCTTCCAGCCTCTCCATGTGGAGAGGCTGCTCCCACTTGCCCCGAGCACTCTATCCCTGGGTCCTGGGTCCTCACTGCCTTCCCTACCTAGGGTGACTGACCCTCCATCCACAGCCCGGGTGTCTTTCCTCACTCTAGATCCCCCAGATCAGCTATGCTTCCACGGCCCCTGAGCTCAGCGACTCCACACGCTATGACTTCTTCTCCCGCGTGGTGCCTCCTGACTCCTACCAGGCCCAGGCCATGGTGGACATAGTGCGGGCATTGGGATGGAACTACGTGTCCACGCTGGCCTCTGAGGGCAACTATGGCGAGAGTGGGGTGGAGGCTTTTGTGCAGATCTCTCGAGAGGCTGGTGAGCTTGGGGCCAGGGCAGACGGGGATGGTCTGAGGCCTGAAGGGGTCTATGGAAAGGCCGTCAGACCGGGCGCAAGCTGTGAGGCGGGGCTCTGGGTTTATAGTGGGGAGCCTGGATAGTGCTCCCTGTGGGCAGGCACCCTTTCCTTTGGAAGACTCAGTCCCTGCCACAGTCCTGTGTGGTGGTGGCCTTGGTGGGTGAATGACTGACTTTGGCATCTCCAACACCCAGGGGGGGTCTGTATTGCCCAGTCCATCAAGATTCCCAGGGAACCCAAACCAGGAGAATTCAATAAAGTGATCAAGAGACTCATGGAGACACCGAGCGCCCGGGGCATCATCATCTTCGCCAACGAGGATGACATCAGGTGGGCCAGAGAGCGTGTTCTTCTGTATCTCTTCTTGAAGACCCTACTGCCTCGTCTCCCGTATCCCAGCCATGGACATCCTCCTTTCCCCTCTTTCTTCCCCTCCTACCTCCTGCCACCGCATACCTTTCTGTCGGTGTCTGGTGGCCCCAGAAATGAACCCGGCCTGGTCTGGGTCACAATGCTCCAAGCCTAGCCAGAGAAACATAAGAATACACATGTACTTCTGTAATTAACAGTGGGGGAAGAGACTGGTGGCACATGTAATGATTGTCAGGGAACAACTCTTGGGGCAATAGGTTATCAGCAGGAGGCATGGCCCCCAGCCTGAACCGCAGCAGGAGAAGGCAGGCCCTTCTGAAAGACAGCATGGAGCGATGCGCAGCACAAGAGGGCAGGTCTGGAGTCAGAACCTGGCTCTGCCTTTTACTATCTGAGAAACCCAGTGTCCTAAACTCCATACATCCTACGTTTCCTGATAAACAAGGGTCTGCTGAGTGGTGTAGAATGGGATAGATGGCGAGAGGAGACTGGAAAGTGACCAGGCTTACGTAGGAGGAGGACCTCAGGGCATCCCTCACCCTGTTCTTTCCAGGAGGGTTCTGGAGGCTGCACGCCAGGCCAACCTGACTGGCCACTTCCTGTGGGTTGGCTCAGACAGCTGGGGAGCCAAGATCTCACCCGTTCTGAACCTGGAGGATGTGGCCGTGGGAGCTATCACCATCCTGCCCAAAAGGGCCTCCATTGACGGTGAGTGGAGGCATGCCCTCCCCTGCATCTCCCACCCATATCTATCCTCCCCACAATGATCCCCTCTTGGGGGTGCTCATTTTCCCCTTCTATAAAATTGTACCATGACCCAGGGTCTCTTCTGGGAATTCTAGAATCTTGAGATTCTATGAACACATCCCTGCAAACAGTGTTTGAAATGAATTGGCAAATGAGGAAATGCACACACCACTGTACAGGGTGAAGAATTGTTAAGTTTTGTTTGTTTTAATCAGTGCTTGCATTTTGGTTCCGCCAAAGGCACTCTGATTTGAAGATGAGTGTGAGAGGGAGAGAAAACAAGGATGTGGGACTTACTGTCCTACTGATCAACTAATGAGGCCTGCCTCTCCACCCCTCCTCCACCATCCCACCTGTGAATATCTGGAAGAATGCAAAAAAGATGGTCACTTTACATTAGGATTGCTCATTTCCCCAAAAGCTAAACGGAAGACACCTTGATGAGGTACTTCAGGGCTATTTTATGAAGTACAGGCCCTTGTCAATACTGAGCCCTGACTTCCAGGGGCTCCCAGCCTCTTGGAGGTGCACACACACCCTTACACTCTTTGTTTCCCTTAGAATGCATTCAATTGTAGGCAACAAACTAGCCTGAGAGTAGTTTTAGCAATAAATGTATTCCATCACAAGACAAGAGGTCTCAAAGTAGGGGAAACTTCATGTTTGGGGCAATGAGTCAACGATGTTCTCAGAATCTTGAGCTCTGTCCTTCCTTCTGTCCCACCATCCTCTGTAGTTGCTATATGTCTTCTTGATTGTGATGTCTTAATCACAAAGTGGCTGCTGAAGCTCCACGCATTACATCTTCACAGCGGCATCCTAACCAGGAAAGACAAGGCAGCAAACAATTCTTTTATGTGGTGAGGCTCAGAGTTTGCAAAATTTACTGCAGAGTTCCTAGATGACTTTGAACTCATCAGCCAGGCCAGAAATTGATCACCTGGGCATCCCCAGCTATAAAGTCAGCAGGTTTTGAAGGGACACAAGTGATGAGCCATGGCTGGCTCATTTGGGTGCCTCCTCTCCTTCCTCCTTCCCTCTTTCTCAGGGTTTGACCAGTACTTCATGACTCGATCCCTGGAGAACAACCGCCGAAACATCTGGTTTGCTGAGTTCTGGGAAGAGAATTTTAACTGCAAGCTGACTAGCTCAGGTACCCAGTCTGACGAGTCCACCCGCAAATGCACAGGTGAGAGCTGCCCAGGGTGGGTGGTGAGGGTGGAGAGGGAGAGGGTGGGAAGCCAGGTTGGGCACCTGGGGGCCAGGCACACTTCCTCTGGGCATCCGCAGGACAGGTGAGGAACGCATCGGCCGGGACTCTGCCTACGAGCAGGAAGGGAAGGTGCAGTTTGTGATTGATGCTGTGTACGCCATTGCCCACGCCCTCCACAGCATGCACCAGGCTCTCTGCCCCGGGCACACAGGCCTGTGCCCAGCAATGGAGCCCACCGATGGTCGGACACTGCTGCAGTATATTCGAGCCGTGCGTTTCAATGGTGAGTGGGAGCCAGAGCCCCTCTGTGAGTGAGGGGAAGCCTGCTGGGTTGGAGTTCTCAGGACCTGGGACAGCCCAGGATGGAAGGAATGGGAGAGCAGAAGGGGATAGTGGGAGCACCTGGGCCTGAGAGCTGGAGGCTTGGGCCAAGTTCTGGGGACCAGTTTGTGACACTTCTTGTTCCCCAGACTTGAGTACCCCCTGCCCCAGGCTGCAGATCCCTTTGTGACCCTTCTCGCCTGGACCTCTCAGAGGGTCGCCCACAACTCTTCACACCACTGCAGAGAGTCTGGGATCGTCTGGTCTCTCAGGGCACTGCCCACACTGTGGACAGGCATCCCACTCCATGCCTCAGGCTTCCAAACGCCTCCCCAGTCAGGCCTGTGCTGCCTGAGCACAGGGTGTGGATCCGTGTCCGCCTGATACCAGGGGCCTGATACGTGGTCAGGGCTCAGAGTAAGGGTTTTTGAAAAGGCCCAGATAGACTCAGCTGTGCTTATGGTTTGGGGGAAAGCTTCACATCGTGTTCAATTACTATCCTTTAGAAAATTAAAAACCGTTCTTCCACCGAGTGTTGAGCATCTTCTCTCTGCTAAGCTCCCTGTTAAAGAGCATGATGTAAGACTCCCCCTGGTAGTCCAGCGGTTAAAACTCTGCACTTTCACTGCAGGGACCCTGGATTTGACCCCTGGTTGGGAACTGAGATCCCACATGCTGTGAGGCTAAATAAATAAATAACGTAAAAGAGCATGACATAGTATCACTCCAGAAGAGCTCTGCAAGGTAGTAGAACAAGCGTCTAAAAGAAATAAGGCTTATTGTTCAAATCAGTGCCTTTCTAAGTTGGAACTCTTCCTCTGCCTAAGCTTTCTTATTTTTTTTAAATTGTAGTAACATACACAAACAGCTGGCTTCCCAGGTGACTCTAGTGGGAAAGAACCTGCCTCCCACTGCAGGAGAGGAAAGAAATGTGGATCTGATCCCTGGGTCAGTAAGATCCCCTAGAGGAGGGCATGGCAACCCACTCCAGTATTCTTGCCTGGGAAATCCCACGGACAGAGGAGCCTGGTGGGCTACAGTATATAGGGTCACAAAGAGTCAGGCAGGACTGAAGCTACTTAGCACGCATGGACACATGTACAGTTGAATGGTGTCACCTGTGCGATCAGTCTCCAGAACTCTTCACTATGCAAAGCTGAAACTCTGCACCCGTCACACATGAACGCCTCATGTCCCTCTCCCCCAGCCCCTGGCAACCACCATTCCACCTGTTGTCAATATTACCACTCTAAGTACCTCAGATGAGTGCAATCACACAGTATTTGCCCTTTCGTGACTGGCTTATTTCACTTACTGTAGTGTTCTTAAGGTTCATCCATGTTGTAGAAAGTGTCAGAATTTCTTTCCTTCTTAAGGCTGAATAATATCCCATTGTATGTATAGACCACAATTTGCTTATCCAGTCATCTGTCAGTGGACCCTTGCATTTCCTCCGTGTTTTAGCTACTGTGAATAATGTTACTGTGAACAAAGACGTGTATAAACTTCTCTTCAAGCCCTCGCTTTCAGCTTTCTTGGGTATATACCTAGAATTGGAATTGCTGGATCATGTGGCAATTCTGTTTAATTTCTCGAGGAACCCCCATATTGGTTTCCATAGTGACTGCATCATTTTACATTCCCATCAGTAGAGTATAAGGTTGCAATGTCTCCATACTTGCCAACACTTACTTTCTGTTGTTTTGACAGTGGCCATCCTAAATGGGTGTGAGGAGGAATCTCACTGGGGTTTTGATTGCAGTGTCCCTGATGATAGGTGATACTGGGCACCTTTTCATGTGCTGGCTAAGCTCCTCCTTTGTCCTGGCCTTCGATGGGCTAGAGCGCCGAGGATGACAGGCTCTCCTTTCAGGCAGCGCGGGAACCCCTGTGATGTTCAATGAGAATGGGGACGCCCCTGGGCGATATGACATCTTCCAGTACCAGGCGACCAATGGCAGTGCAAGCAGTGGCAGCTACCGTGCGGTGGGCCAGTGGGCGGAGACCCTCAGGCTGGACGTAAGTGGCACAGGCTGAGCTCTGGGCGCAGGGAGGCGGGCCCACCTCCCTGGAGGCCGGCGTCACAGGCCGCGGTGTCCTGTCCCAGGTGGAGGCCTTGCAGTGGTCAGGAGACCCCCGGGAGGTGCCCGAGTCTCAGTGCAGCCTCCCCTGCGGGCCGGGGGAGCGGAAAAAGATGGTGAAGGGCGTCCCCTGCTGCTGGCACTGCGAGGCCTGCGACGGGTACCGCTTCCAGGTGGACGAGTTCACTTGCGAGGCCTGCCCAGGGCACATGAGGCCCACGCGCAACCACACGGGCTGCCGCCCCACGCCGGTGGTCCGCCTCTCCTGGGCCTCGCCCTGGGCGGCGCCGCCCCTCCTCCTGGCCGTGCTGGGCATCACGGCCACCACCACCGTGCTGGCCACGTTTGTGCGGCACAACGACACCCCCATCGTCCGCGCCTCTGGCCGCGAGCTCAGCTACGTCCTCCTCACCGGCATCTTCCTCGTCTATGCCATCACCTTCCTCATGGTGGCTGAGCCCGGAGCGGCGGTCTGCGCCACCCGCAGACTGTTCCTCGGCCTCGGCACCTCCCTCAGCTACTCGGCCCTGCTCACCAAGACCAACCGCATCTACCGCATTTTTGAGCAAGGGAAGCGCTCGGTCACGCCTCCGCCCTTCATCAGCCCTACCTCGCAGCTCGCCATCACCTTCAGCCTCACTTCCGTGCAGGTGAGTCCGCAGGCTCCAAGTTGACGGGCTGGCAGATGGGAATGGGGCTGAGGGTAAGGGCACTGACCTCCACTTTAAAGATCAGACTCACTCTTCTATTTTGGTCTCTATGTTAAAACAAAAAAAAAAGCGCCAGGAGCTAGGGGGCTGCTGTTTTTGTAAGTAGCACTCATTTAGGAGCAATTGTTTCCTCCTAAGGTGGGGAGTGCAAGCATCCAGTGATTCTTCTGTAAAACAGTGAAATAATTTTCATAAACTGAACATGATGTTCCACAGTTTGGCTCCCAGGGCAAAGAGACACCTGATGAATTTCCCCTAAGCAGAGAATCTATTTCCATAAGGGGAGTTTCTGCTGCCCAGTCAGTCACTGGGTAACCTGGATGAGAGGCATAGGGTCTGATGATATTACTGTGGAATGAAGCATCCAGTTCCATAAATAGCCAGAATGTCATGCTATTATGTACAGCAAAAGCAGAATTCGTTCTGGGTTTCCTCTGAGATGGTAATAGAACTTTGGAAATGGCTCCCATGTTATGTAAAGGGTACTAGGAGACAGGTGTGTGTGCGTGACATTGCAAAGCCAGCCCAATTCTTAGGGCCAAGTGGGGGCCTCAAATCATTTGGACACAGCTCTTTCTCCACTCCAGGAGAGCTCTTCTTCCTACCTAGCTCTGCATCCTTCCCACCCATGGGCCTCAGTCCCTGCAAATGTCCACAGCTGGAAGGTGCTGCCCTCTTGCAGCGTATAGACAGGTTTGAGTGTCCTTCATCAGGGCCAGCATCTCAGTGCCCAGCCCGTCCTCGGAAGGCACCTCACTGCTTCCTGCCTGAAACCTCCGTGGCACCCTTCACCCCAGGATGGAGGTGCTTACATTCACTGCTCTCCTCTGGCTTACCAATGGACTCCCTGCTTTAGACCTCCCTTTCTAGAAACCCCAAACCTTTTCAGAGATGCACACCTTCACCGTCACACGGCTGTTTAGCAATATAATGGATGTGAAAGGCTATCTCATTGTTTTAATTCGTCTCTCCTTTCTAGTGCCACTGGCCTTTGAGGTCTCGTCTTCTGTGATGTGCCTGCGCCTGCTCCTGCGCTTTGCTCACTTTCTGTTATTTTATAGGAGTTTGTCATGTGTACTGGATGCCAATTCTTCTGTCAGTTACGTAGGCTGCAAACTCAGTGAGGTGCATTTGGCTGCCATGCGCATGTACCATAGGCCTTGAGTTTTCATTTCTCATGGGCAACTTTCTCCCCCATTTAGAGGAGTTATGAGAGGAGCCTCCATGCTTCCTATCTAGACATGGGTGGAGTTTTATTTCATTAGTCCCTTGTTCATGGAGCTTCTGCTTTTGGGAGAATCACAAAAAGATGCTCCTTTTGGATGTACAAATTCCTGTAAAAACTTCCTTTCCTCTAGGCTCACATAGCCCTACTCCAGATACACAGCATTGCACTGAACTGTTGGCTAAGATTCAGCTTCATTCCTCCCAAATCATGCATTCTTATTCAGTGTATGGCCTGCACAAATGTATAGGACAGCTTTTCCCAGGTCCCACCTTTATGCAGGTGTCTTGGTTCCTACTGCCCAGCTTCCCTTGGCTCAAGGTCATGTCTCCCCTCACTGTGAAGGAATTCATTCTCCATCTGCTCCTTGTTAGGGCCTGTAACTGACTCTGACCTCCCTGGCCATCCAGCATAAGCTTACATTCGTACCACTCTCTGTCCAGTGCCTCTCTATTTTGAGTTTCACTATGCATTCCCACGTGATTTCATGATGTCTTGCTCAACAGTTCTTTGGGTCTGGAGAAGGAAGGGGGCCCTCAGGAATGAGGTGCCCCATATGGTTAGATTGGATCCAGCTAGTCTTTTCATGTCTGCAGAACACACGATCCTGCCTCCATGAAGAGAAGCATCTCTGCTGGGCCTTGTCCTAAATTAACATGNAACAGTTCTTTGGGTCTGGAGAGGGAAGGGGGCCCTCAGGAATGAGGTGCCCCATATGGTTAGATTGGATCCAGCTAGTCTTTTCATGTCTGCAGAACACACGATCCTGCCTCCATGGAGAGAAGCATCTCTGCTGGGCCTTGTCCTAAATTAACATGACATGCACTGACTCCTCCCCTAAGCTGCCATCACATCCTCACAACAGATTATGAGGGTTCCTGTTTGGTAGATGGAGGAGGTATGTTTAGGGTCACAGTTCCAGAGCCTCTGCTTGCACTCACTTTCCCTTGCTTGCTGTTGTTCAGTCACTAAGTTGTGTCTGACTCTGCGACCCCATGGACTGCAGCAGGCCAGGCTCCCCTGTCTTCCACTGTCTCCTGGAGTTTGAAAGTTCATGTCCATCGAGTCAGCGATGCTATCTGACCATCCCGCCCTCTGCCGCCTCGTGTAGCTCAGTAAACGGCACTAGTGCTTTCTTAACTATGCCAAAGCCTTTGACTGTGTGGATCACAAGAAACTGTGGAAAATTCTGAGAGAGTTGGAAATCCCAGACCACCTGACCTGCCTCTTGAGAAATCTGTATGCAGGTCAGGAAGCAACAGTTAGACCTGGACATGGAACAACAGACTGGTTCCAAATAGGAAAAGGAGTACGTCAAGGCTGTATATTGTCACCCTGCTTATTTAACTTATATGCAGAGTACATCATGAGAAACGCTGGACTGGAAGAAACACAAGCTGGAATCAAGATTGCTGGGAGAAATATCAATAACCTCAGATATGCAGATGACACCACCCTTA
>SJYX01005847.1:0-31982 GCA_006410675.1 Oreotragus oreotragus | reverse complement strand
GAAGAGTTGACTCATTGGAAAGGACTTTGATGCTGGGAGGGATTGGGGGCAGGGGGGGAAGGGGACGACAGAGGATGAGATGGCTAGATGGCATCACTAACTCGATGGACGTGTGTCTGAGTGAACTCTGGGAGTTGGTGATGGACAGGGAGGCCTAGCATGCTGTGATTCATGGGGTCACAGAGAGTCGGACATGACTGAGCAACTGAACTGAACTGAACTGAGTGGTTGAAATCCAGGAAGAGGACATCTAGGGCCCTTACCCAGTCAGCCCTGATGTTCCCAGCACATACTTCCACTGCTCCCCACCTGCCTGTGTCACTGGGATTTGCCCAGGCAGCCCCCTCCTGGACAACCCTGCTGTCTCCACATTGGCCTCAGGCCTGAGCATTCCACTCAACAGGCCAGGAGCCTTGAAGAGACCCTACCCTGCCGGAGATCTCAGTCGAGGGTGAGTCCGGGTGTGTGCTTGATAACCATGCTGCCTCTTGCAGGTGGTTGGAGTGTTGGCCTGGCTGGGGGCCCAGCCCCCGCACAGTGTGATTGACTATGAAGAGCAGCGGACGGTGGACCCAGAACAGGCCAGAGGTGTGCTCAAGTGCGACATGTCTGATCTGTCCCTCATTGGTTGCCTGGGCTACAGCCTCTTGCTCATGGTCACATGCACGGTGTACGCCATCAAGGCCCGTGGCGTGCCTGAGACCTTCAATGAGGCCAAGCCCATTGGCTTCACCATGTACACCACCTGTATCATCTGGCTGGCTTTTGTGCCTATCTTCTTTGGCACTGCCCAATCAGCTGAAAAGGTAATCTGGGTCCCGACCTCACTGGGTTTCACGGTCTCATTTGTTTCCTGCTTGTGCATGGAGCGGCTCAATTGCTCCAAGTGCTGGGCCCATATGAATGATTGATTGGTTGGTTGGCTGATCCATTCATGTACTCATTTGTCTTTCTAGGTTCCCTCTGGTTGTCCTCTCCGTCCCTTTCCCTTTGTTCATTCATTCATTTGTTCATCCATGCTTCTACCCTCCAATCAACTTTTTTTATTGTTACCTTGTCATATGTTTATCTCTGCCAGCCCATCTGTCAGTTCCTGTGTTTGACCATGATGCATTCATTTATTCATATGCCCCACGGAACTTCCATTTTTTCACTTCATGATCCCTTTGTTTGCCCGCTTGTTCCTTTATACAGGCTGTATTAATCCATTCATTTGCATATTTGAAAACATGTTCATTCATTTATTAACGTGCTCTAGCCCTTTTTAGGCGTGTGGACTGTTGCCCTAGGTGTGGCTCTCTGTGAATAAACCTCTTGCTTCCCTTGGTCACTTGTCCACTCAGCCATGTGTTGCTTTCCCTTCTTCCTGCCTACACCAGAGCCACACGGTAGTAATTCTTCACGCCACGGGGGCCTTTGCTTACACTGCTCTCCTTTATCGTGTGGTCATTCCCATTCAGCTGACTGAAATGGACTCACTTCCAGGCTGTGTGGGGGCAGAGGGTGGGTGAGAGCTGGGCTGAGTCCACCTGGTCCTTTCCTCTGTGGCTTAGATCTACATCCAAACCACGACGCTGACTGTGTCCTTAAGCCTGAGTGCATCTGTGTCCCTCGGCATGCTCTATGTACCCAAGACCTACGTCATCCTGTTCCACCCGGAGCGGAACGTGCAGAAGCGGAAACGGAGCCTCAAGACAGCCTCCACAGCGGCAGCCCCACCCAAGGCTGAGGACACAGAGGCCCCAGGTAGCAAGTAAAGGAAGAGTGGGACGCTTGCTCCCCCTCCTCTTTTGTCTTTGTTTCCCTGCTTCATAATGGAAGCTGTGAAGAGTCCAGATCTGCAGTGAGCAATCAGGGTGGGGAGTCCGCAAAGGCCAGGCCTAGCAAGATGGAACCGGCCTGGACCCACACGACACATTTCCGCCCCGTTTTTCTGTGGGTCTTGGCTTCATGCTTCCATCTTGCCAAGAACAGGCACCGAGAGAATCCTCTTCTGGAGAGGGATTACACTTATATTCACTGGGTTGAAGTCAGAGATCGTGGTGAAGCCTTGGGCTTGGCCCAGTGTGAGTGGATTTCCTCCACCTCTGGATCAACCACCAGAATCTAGGGATTGAGCAGTATATGAGAACGTGTAGACTCCGGAATGAAATGCAGGGTTGGAATCGGAGAGGAGCAGTTTCCACAAGAGCTCTGTGGCTCTGTATTTTGGACCGTGTAACTTGGGCTTGGGTAAATATTTTGCTGGTACAGAGGGATTGAGCCTCGCATGAGAGCTCTGTGGAAGATGGGCCTGCACAGGACAGAGGGAACTGGGGTGCCCCGTGAGGTTATTTGTGTCAGAGTCTTTTCTTTGACCTCTTTTCTCCTGGGATCTGGGGGATGTCATACTTAGAGAACAGCTTCCCACCCCCACTCCCATGTGTATTCGCTTAAATTAACCCTGAACTTTAAGAAGATGAGATACACTTGTGTGGTGGTACTGGTGTGAGAATAAACTATCAATGTGGCATTTGCCCTCCTCTGATGTCTGTTCTCAAGTTCTAGGTTGGGACCAGTTACAGAGAGAGTTGTGTCCACGGTGAAGATTCATTCCAAGTGGATAACTTGGGATGAATATCCAAACTGTTCTCTCCCAATATTTACTGGGAGATCGCCTTTGAAAAGCATGCATGAAGCATGGAAAGGAAAATGCTTGGACGTCAAATGCATTTTTCAGTAATCTATTTTTAACAAAAGGTTTGGTTTAAGTTATGGAATTTTATTTCCCTGGGGTAGAATTTGAATTTGTTAAATTGATTCTTTTATTTATCAGTATAAATTCTCTAGTGGCTGATGTTTGGAACTGGTTTTGAAGATTCAACTGTACTTCATCCAACAGAGACTCTTCCCTAGACAGAATCTCTGCATAATCCATTTTGACCTTAGGACCAGGTGTTTCGGCATTCTTTAAAAGGGCTTCTCCTCAGAATAACATTTTTGGTGTACAGATTCTCCTTCCCCACATTTGTTGTATTCCTAGGAATTCTCTGCAGTGCGAACTATGACATTTCATATATTGCTGGGTGCTTACCAAAATTCATTATCTCATGCAGCTTCTCTCCTGTGTAGGTTTTCTGATGTACAATGAGGTGTATTTTCTTGCTGATGGCTTTTCCACATTAGTGCTTTAGGAGGGTTTTTCTCCTATATTAACTCTTAAGAGAACAATGAGCTCTCATCTCCAAATGAAGGTTTTCCTGTATTTGTTGTTTTCTTGCCCTTTCTCTCAGTATAAATTCTGTGTTATGCAGTGAGTCTTGACTTCTAATTGAAAACCTTTCAGCAGTTTTTACATTTGTGTGGTTTTCCCCACTCTGAATTCTGTGACTTAGAATTTGGATTATTTCTTAGTAAAAGCTTTTCCATGTTTAGAGGATTTCTTCACCCACCCCCCACCCCACCATATGAAGCTTCCGACTTAGAGTCCTGGCTTCCTGCTGAAGACTTTAACACCTCCCAGTTTCACTCAGACTGGTCTCTCTGATGTGGATTCTTTGAGGCACAGTGAGTTCTGTCTTCTGGCCTTCTCACCTTCAGCCCACTCACAGAAGAGGCACACACCATTTTGTGTGCAGTGGGGGCATCCTCTATTGCCAAAGACATTGTCATATTTAGTACATTGGTGAGACTTCTCTCCTTTCTGAATTTCTCTAATGTGTATAAAGGTCTGACTCCTGGAAGAGGGCTTTCCCACATTCAGTGTGTACATAAGATCTCTCCCTTGGATCATTTCTTCGCTGTTCAGTGAGGGTTGACAGATCCCTGCAGTTTTTCCATGTTATTTGCACACATAGTTTGCCTTCTCCAATATCCAATCAATTTGAACCCCTGAAAGTTTTTTCTCCAAAATTTGTGGAATTTATAAGGCATTCTGCCTGTGCTTTCCCTTCTTTGTTGAATAAGAGCTGGGCTATACTTGTAGGCCTCCTCACATTCATGGCCCTTGAATGATTTCTCCTCTGTGTGGATTATATGTTCCAGTGAAAATGGGGTTCTGGTTGCTGGCTTTTCCACCTTACAATCACAGTATTTTCTGCAATATGAGTTCTCTAAAGCAGAGTAAGATTACATTTTGATACAAGCTTTTATTCAGTATGTCCAGTGTGTTGAGATTTATACAGGAGGGATTTTTAAAAATGTTTTTTTAACCCCAGCAAAATAGCTTTATTGAGATATAATTGACATACAATAAACTGCATGTAGAAGGTTCAATTTAGTATGTCTTAGCATATGTAACTATTCGTGAAATCACAATAATCAAGATAATGAACACATTTATAATTTAGAAAACTTTCATTATGCCCTTGTAACCTCCCCCTAGGAGAGATTTTTTTTATATTATTTATATTCTTATGCATTTTCATAGTGTAATTTTCTTGGGGATACATTCACTACAACTTCATCACATTTATTACATTTTGTGATCTTTGGAAAATTCTCTCAAATTCATTACATTCATTGTCTCTCACTTTACTCAGTAATTTCTTATTAAATAAATGTAACTTTTCCTAAAAGTTTGATTTGGGTTTTCTGTTGCTTCTGTATATAGTTATTGATTTGCAAAATTGCCTCTAAGATGGAATAAAATGCACAATTCCAAGTGAATCTTTCTACCATCATTTTATAGAAAGAAGCCTCTTCAGGAATATTCTGCCATACTGACATATTTGCCTCTAAATATGAAATATTCCCAAGGGTAACTATTTCCTACCTCTTGGGCTTTTAGGGGGAAGTCATCTCCAGCACGGACATGGCAGAGTACTGAAATCTATGACAAGTAGGTTGGGAGTTTCAGAGACACCATTTTAATCTGTGAAGCAAGGAGTATGAATAAAGATAGGCTTGGAGAAGGAAATGGCTACCCACTCCAGTATTCTTGCCTGGAGAATCCCATTGACAGAGGAGCCTGGTGGGCTACAGTCCATGGGGTCGCAAAAAGTCAGACTCAACTAAGGTAACTTAGCATGCATGCACAGCTCTGAAAGGGGAAGGCTGAGTAGGAGGATTGAGTGAAAAGAGGCAAACAAGGGTGCAGAGAGGCACTAATGGTGACGNTCCAGTATTCTTGCCTGGAGAATCCCATTGACAGAGGAGCCTGGTGGGCTACAGTCCATGGGGTCGCAAAAAGTCAGACTCAACTAAGGTAACTTAGCATGCATGCACAGCTCTGAAAGGGGAAGGCTGAGTAGGAGGATTGAGTGAAAAGAGGCAAACAAGGGTGCAGAGAGGCACTAATGGTGACGAGACTGGATTTGGACATGTTAAGCCTCATCTTTTCATTCATGGATTACTGTTGCGGGACATTAGTCTTTCTGCTCCCTGTGTTTCCCTCCTCTCAAGCTCTGAAAGGGGAAGGCTGAGTAGGAGGATTGAGTGAAAAGAGGCAAACAAGGGTGCAGAGAGGCACTAATGGTGACGAGACTGGATTTGGACATGTTAAGCCTCATCATTTCATTCATGGATTACTGTTGCGGGACATTAGTCTTTCTGCTCCCTGTGTTTCCCTCCTCTCATCCTACACACCAATGTCAAAATCATCATGCCAGGGCACCAACTCCCCACATTTCCAGGAGCACTGCTGTGGGTCCTGCCCTCCCCCAGCACCTGCATCAGGCTGTGACTATCCTGTTTCACCTGGAGACTCGGAAGCAGAAGTCACAGGACGGGTCACAGGAAGGGTGCAGCAGCCTAGAGGATCATGGCCTCGTGCACTGCTCACTGATATAATCTGACAGATCAAGTACCATTTAGTTATTCTACCAAAGGTCTTGAGTATTGAATTTACCTGTAGTTTCAGCTTCTGAGTTTTTTTTCCATTCTGATTTGCTACTCAGGGAAACTTTCCAGGATCCACAGACATTGTCTTGCCCCTTCCATCATATACTTCCTTCAGTCAGCTTTCACATCTTGAATTGTACAGCATTAAGGTTAAGACATTTTGAGGTCAGTTCCAGCTCTGCAACTTGCTAGATGGATGACCTTGGGCAAGATAATTAGCCTCTGCCATAGCTGGTCTCCTTAATGATCTCCATGTGCATGCATGCCAAGTCACTTCAGTTGTGTCTGACTCTTTGCAATTCTATGGACTATAGCCCCCCAGGTTCCTCTGTCCATGTGATTCTCCAGGCAAGAATACTGGACTGGGTTGCCATTTCCTCCTCCAGGGGATCTTCCCGACCCGGGGATCGAACCTGCATCTTTTACATCTCCTACATTGGCAGGAAGGTTCTTTACCACTAGCGCCACCTGGGAAGCCCCAATTACTGACCCATTTATGTACTACTGCGGGGAAGGCAATGGCACCCCACCCCAGTATTCTTGCCTGGAAAATCCAATGGACTGAGTAGCCTGGTGGGCTGCAGTCCATGGGGTCACTGACAGTCGGACAGACTGAGCGACTTCACTTTCACTTTTCTCTTTCATGCATTGGAGAAGGAAATGGCAACCCACTCCAGTATTCTTGCCTGGAGAATCCCAGGGATGGGGGAGCCTGGTGGGCTGCCGTCTATGGGGTCACACAGAGTCGGACATGACTGAAGTGACTTAGCAGCAGTATCTACTACTGACCCTCCTAGTCCTACGAATCACCGTCCATACAGACCCTACTCATTAATCAGAGTCCTCAACTGACCAGTCCCAACACCCCATCTCAGGCCCCCTGGCCCTCTGATTCATTGATCTCTGCAGACTTCTCATTCATTGTTGCTCCAACAATTATCACTGGATTTTTACTCCATGCTAAGCACCTGGGATACATCAGTTTATAAAATAGACAAGGATTGTCTCCTTCATGAAACTTACATACTAGTGGTGGAGACAATAAATAATACATGAGATAAATAAATCACATTTTAGGAGGTGATAAAGTGCTGTGGATAAAAGGAAACAGAGCAGGGCAGGGAGAATAGAAAAGGCCAGAAGGGATAGGCTACAATAAAGTGGTTAAGTGTAAGCTTCATTGAAAAGGTGGAACTTGAAGGAAGTGGGGTGTGAGCTATGGAATTACCTGGGGGAAGAAGGGTCTAGCGCATACATGAGCCAGTGCAGTGGCCCTAGGGCAAGGGTATGCCTGTAGGTTTGAGGAGTCAAGAGCCTGGCTTGGTTGGAGCAGGTTTGGGAGAAGGAGACAATGTGAAAAAGCTAGGTGAGGTGTATCAGTAAGTTCTCCAGGGAAACAGAACCAATAGAACACATTGGTTTCTCTGGAGAACCCTGATAGATTACAGAGATATAGAGAATATATAGTACATACAGATAAAAGAAAGGCTAACAAACAGATCTATCTGTCATCTTTGTAACTATCTATCTGCCTAACCTGTACCCCATAGAATGTGTGTACTATCTTTCTATGTGTGTGTAATTCTTAATGTCAAGAGCTATATTTTAAGAAGTGGCTCCCATGATTGTGGGGGCTGGCAAGTCGGAAATCTGTAGGGCAGCTGGCAGGTTGGAAGCTCAGGCAAGTAGCTGATGCTGTAGTCTTGAGGCAGAATCTCTTTTCCACCTGGAAACATGAATTTTTGCTTCCAGGGCTGTCAACACTGGATGATTGGATGAGGGCCACTAACATTATTGAAGATATTCACTTCTCTCCCCTTGAAGTACACTGGTAGTATGAACCATATCTACAGAATACCTTTATGACAACGCATTGATTAGTGTTTGACTGAATCAATGGGCTTCCCTGAAAGCTCAGTTGGTAAAGAATCCACCTGCAATGCAGGAGACCCCGGTTCGATTCCTGGGTTGGGAAGATCCCCTGGAGAAGGGATAGGCTACCCACTCCAGTATTCTGGCCTAGAGAATTCCATGAACTGTATAGTTCGTGGGGTTGCAAAGAGTAGGACACGACTGAGCAAATTTCAGTTTCAGTTTGACTGAATAGCTGAGTATATAAGCTAGCCAAGTGGACTTATAAAACTACCACGTGAGATAATCAGGGTAATCATATGGAGCCCCACAGGCCATTATAATTACAGACTTGCCTTTATTCTAGGGGAGAGGAGGAGACATTGGAGGGTTACATGGCAGGGCTTTAAAAGAGAAGCGAGATGGTTAAGTTGAAAGGAACACTCTGGTTACTGTGTTAGGAATATCTCAGAAACATCTTTTGTGTATGAGTCTTTTCACAGTGTATTACATGCAGACTAGTGCGGTGGACACATTCATTCATTGAAATAACACTGTTCTCAATCACGTATGCATTAGCATTCTTAGAAACACCTTTTGATGTCACCTTACACTGGGGGAAAATGATAAAAAGAAGAGAGAAAAGAGGTGAGCAGAGGGCTCTGGCAGCCAGAATGACAAGGTCTCCAACCCATGACAGTGCAGCTTAGCGGTTTGGTTTCTAGACTCAAAAATACTTCACATTTAAAACACTTACTTAAACACTGTGATTTAGGACAACTCACAGATTCCTAATCTATACAGTGAGTGTGATAATCATATCCAGCTGATAGATAACCACTTGTCCCCACAAACCTGGGGGGTTTGTATAAATTTCTTGACACGATGTACTGTCAGAGCCTGACTGAAAGTATATGTTCAGTGAATATTACCCATGATGTGAACATACCTATTACTCTATGATGGTATGAATAAAAATGACTAGAAAGGGTAAGAAAAGCTGATGGTTATAGAAAACCTAAAAGATGAAGAGATGCATCATGACTAACTTCTCAAGGAATAGCCACAGACACTTTCTTTATCGATACTATCATTTAACTCAGACGAATTATTGGAACAGCTGCATAACTGGACTGTCAAGATCCAGTTTCCCCCTAACTTTAGGCATCCACAATATTTTCCTACCACAGGATCTGTTAGAGTAGGGCTAAGATACAAATAGCTGCATTTTTTAGCACCTCCACAGTATCCCTGATAATCACCTTTGCTAACAAACCACTTTCCTAGTGAATAAGTGCAATTATGATATTCTCTTCACTTATTCAAGTCTATCCCCATTGCCTACTTAATAAGTTTAAACATATAACATTGGTAACAAAAGCCCTTTAAGATCCATCCTCAGACTACATCCTCATTGACAAAGAATGGCAGAAATAATATAACTGGATAGGATATTTAAAATTCTCTGGTCTGCTCTTTTTTTTTTAATCAGTAAAGAAACTAAAGACTAGAATATATAAGATTTGCCCCAAGTTACAGAGCTAGGAAATTCCAGAAATGAAAGGCAAATCTATGTGTCTAAGAGCATCACCCCTACAAAAACACAAGACTCTCCCAAAAGTATCCATGCATAGCATCCTCCACGTTGCTTACCACTTTTAAAGATCTTACTGTACATAGCCAAGTTTCATGAAGACTTTGCTGGCACTTCCGGTATTTCTGTGAACTCCAACAAGGATTTGTTCTCATATCCTCATGGTGCCTCTTACACTGCAGCTGCTTATTATGGTTCATAATGAGCATATATGGTTCATTCACCTTTTTTAATCCCCAGTGACTCTGAACATTCATAATTCAAATCTCAGGAGAATATATTAAATTTAAATCCTTCATTTTAAAAAACAATTCTCATCTCTAAAAACTTAAAGTGGGTAAAATGCAATATTAGAACCAATAGCAGAACTGTGTGAACAATAACATTAAGACAGAGGACTTACGTCTACTGACATGAAGACTCTCAGTCATTTTCATTCAGTATGTATTCATCTCAGAATTGTTTTCACACACAAGTTTCATAACATACAGGCATACAGTAACATCAGAGGCAATATGATTAACTAATCAAGGTTGGCCCCTTTAGAACTGCTCAAAATTTAACTTCACATTAGGTTCAAAAAATATTATACAATTTCTTCCAAATCACGTACCATAGTTTTCTGGAAACACATATTTTCCAAAAACAGGTTACTGAATCTCCTTGTTTACATGAAAGCCAGACACTTCTTATAACTATTCTACTCCAACTGAAAACATTTCTTGCCTAAAAGATAATTTCCATGTAACATACTGACCTATGGAAAGATTCGGATTTGTTACACTGTTAGGTTTCAATGCTGATACCTGGATATTAATGCCAATTTTAACTTTTAATATAATGTTAAACTTGCATAAGAGTCTCTCATGAAGACTGAATGCTTACAAGTAGTAGGTAAAGAAGAGAGGTATAGTATGCCTGGGCAGAGGCAGAGAAAACAAAAAGTTATTTAAGTCCGTCTATGTCAACGTTGCTTTGCCAACAAAGGTCCTTCTATTCAAAGGTATGGTTTTTCCAGTAGTCACATATGGATGTGAGATTTGGACTATAAAGAAAGCTGAGCACCGAAGAACTGATGCTTTTGAACTGTGGTGTTGGAGAAGACTCTTTTTAAAAAAATATATAAATTTATTTATATTGAATTGGTTTTGCCATACATTGACATGAATCTACCATAGGTGTACACATGTTCCCCATTCTGAACTCCCCTCCCACCTCCCTCCCCATCCCATCCCTCTGAGTCATACCAGTGCACCAGCCCCGAGCACCCTGTCTCATGCATCGAACCTGGACTGGCGATCTGTTTCACATATGATAATACACGTTTCAATGCCATTCTCCCAGATTATCCCACCCTCGCCCTCTCCCACGGAGTCCAAAAGACTGTTCTATGCATCTGTGTCTCTTTTGCTGTCTCATGTACAGGGTTATCATTGCCATCTTTCTAAATTCCATATAGGATGTAAAGTTCATCTCTTTTGTTTCCTTAGAATGCTTTTGGAGAATATCCTCCAACAAAAACTACAGAGTAAAGCAATAAAGAATACATGGGATCCAAGAGGCAATGGATCCAATCCAAGAAATTAGTGAAGAGAAGATCTAGGTTGAAGTTCAGTTCAGCACACCAGGCTTCCCTGTCCATCATCAACTCCTGGAGCTTGCTCAAATTCACGTCCATCAAGGCAGTGATGCCATCCAACCATCTCATCCTCTGTCGTCCCCTGTAGGCAATTTAGAAAGCAAGTAATCTAAATCAGAGGAGGACCAAGGAGTCCAAAAGGAGGACTACAGCGTAAAAGTGAAATAAGTAGAAAAAAATGGCTGATTCATATGACAATACATCTGAAAAAATTAAGGATCTGTGGAAATTAATGTAAACAGAACATTCAGGTGATTAACTTAGGAAAAACACAATGCTGTATAAAGATAAAAATTTTATTCTAGGTTCCAGTTCTGGATAATATGGAGTAAGTAGACTCCATTCTCTCTCTCTTCCTCTGAATGCTGCTATAAAACCTGGACAAAAAACATGGAATAGCTATTTAAGGACTCTAGAAAATAAATGATAACAGGCATATTTGGGGATAAAGCTAAAACCTGAATATCCCTAGTTTGAAACCTGGCCTTGGGCACCAGGGTTTGAACAGAGTTCCACAATAATCCCTCAAGTTCTGGATCAAGATAAGGATCTTAAAAAGACCCTTATAGGAAAATTCACCATGATCCTTCTTTTTTTCCTTTGTTCTCTCATGCCTCAGTCCCAGGCAGTTTGGGGGAGGAAAAATATGATTTTGGATATGTTAAGATTGAGATCTCAATTAGACCTCCTAGTGGAAACCTTGAGTAAGCTGTTACATACATGAATCTGGGTTACACTGTAGATGCCCATGCTGAGCATGTAAGACTGGTTGGGAGTCCTCAATCTGTCCTCAGTCTACAGATGGTATTTTAAACCATTCATTTGCATGAATATAAAGAGAAAAGAGAAGAGGTCAGAGGGTAGAATGGTACTAAGCAGTCAGGGAGAGGAGAGAGAACTATCAGAAGACGTTATTACCATGGAACAGTAGGAAGAAAGTAGGAGGAAAGAGCAGCCCAGTAATGCAGGAGGAAAACAAAGAAAATGTGTTGATCTAAAGCCAAGTAAGAGGCTTCCGAGGTGGCTCTAGTGGTAAAGAACCTGCCCACCAATGCAGGAGATTCAAGAGACACAGGTTCGAGCCTTGGGTCAGGGAGATCTCCTGGAGGAGGGCATGGCAACCCCCTCCAGCATTCTTGCCTGGAGAATCCCCTGGACAGAGGAGCCTGGCAGGCTACAGTCCATAGGGTCACACAGAGTCAGACACAACTGATATGACCTAGCATGCACGCAAAGCCAAGTAAATAGAGTAATCAACTATGTCAGGGGCTGCTGGTAGCTGATATGAGCACTGTGAACTGATCATCAAGTTCAGCAAAGGGCACCTTATCAAAGCAGTTTCAGTGGAGAGGTGGGGGCACTTGACTGGAAGGGTTTGAGAGAACACAGGGTTCTACTTATGGGATGAATGAGGACAAGTTTATTAAAACCCAAATCCTCTCATTAAAACAATTAAAAGGCACAATAAAATATTTTAAAAATCTTCTCAAAAGTATCAAAAAGCTGAAAAGACCATGAAGATTTACCAGGTCAAAACCTAAGTGAAAATGTGATCCTAGAAAGTGACTGATGAAGTAGCTTTCTGCCTGATGGCATTTGAAGATTTGAAAGCTGATTTCTGACAAACTGCTGGGGCAAAGTAAACAGAGCTCAAAAGCCACAGTCAGTTTCATGGGGGGCATCTAAAAGGAAACCCTCCCACTTTAAAGCTGGAAACTGAAAGGGCTACACACTTCAGGGTGAAGGAGAAACCAGAACTGAATGTGTGCCCCTCTCTGTAGCATCCAGAGGATTGCAAGAATGTGTGTGGACTTCAGCGTAAGAGGAAAATGAGCCAGCCCCTAAGATTTTATGAGCAAGGGACAGCCTTCATGTGGGTGGGAAGCCAGATTCACCTTCCCTGAGTGTTCTAAATATCCCAGACCATTAGGTGCTTCGCACAAACAAAAGCAAATCTTCCCTGGAGGAACATGCCTGCAGCTGGGCTTTAGAATTCCTTCAATATAATTGTTTGAAGACAAGGAACAGCATAGCACCAAAAAGTAACCAATCAAATAGGGAACTAAGGTGCCACGTTAAACAACCAGCAGAAACAATCCGGAGCAAAGACTCCAGATATTGAAATTATCAGACAGGAATTCTACAATAACCTGCTTATTTTGAACCTGGGAAATAAGCCCTTCAACCCCTCCACTAGCATTTCTTCTTCAAAGACCGCTACCTAGAGAAATGAGAACTCTATTTCCCTTATAAAAATATAAATTCTTCTACCAGGCTCCTAGTGACAGACTCAGATTCCTAAGTCCAAGGATATCTTTTGTAGCTTTCTTTTTTCCTTAAAAAAAAAAAATAAATAAATAAACAATAGCTATTGATGACTTCCCTTGAACTATCCACATTTTCAAGAAAAAATAATAAAATTACCTGCTTACTATGAAGACAAGCTTGAAACTATCATCTGTGAAAGGGATCACACACAATCTAGCATTTTGAGTAGAATAAAAGATCTACTTTAATTTTGCTATGTAACATTTCATTTTGCTTTATAACATTTCTGCAGAGGACAATGCTGCAGTCTGTATATAGTTCCATAAGGTCAAGTTTGCTAACCATGCTTTTTTATATCATATTGACTTTTTGCCCAATGATTCAAGTTTTTTAAAAAAGCAAGAAAAGATAAAGGGCTAAAACCACATAGAGATGAAGGCCCAAGTCCAAAAATGTGCCCACAGCAGTAACTCTTGAACTCCATTCAGAGACGCTCCTTAGACTAAGTTGTTTATCAGGCAATTCAACTGTGATGGAAAACGATGTGTACAAAGTGAAGTTGCTCGGTTGTGTCCAACTCTTTGCGACCCAGTAGACTNAAGGCCCAAGTCCAAAAATGTGCCCAAAGCAGTAACTCTTGAACTCCATTCAGAGACGCTCCTTAGACTAAGTTGTTTATCAGGCAATTCAACTGTGATGGAAAACGATGTGTACAAAGTGAAGTTGCTCGGTTGTGTCCGACTCTTTGTGACCCAGTAGACTGTAGCCCACCATGCTCCTCTGTCCATGGGATTTTCCAGGCAAGAGTACTGGAGTGGGGTGCCATTTCCTTCTCCAGAGGATCTTCCTCGATCGAATCCAGGTCTCCCACATTGTAAGCAAGGCGCTTGACCGTCTGAGACTCCAGGGAAGTCAAAGACTCTAAATCTTCACTGAAGTGAAAGATTTTTAAAATCTTCATTGACATTCTCACAAGCATTAAAATCAAGTTATAATTATTTTCTTAAGTAAAGTGAAAGAAGATTTTCAGATAAATTACTTTAGAAATACATACATCTTATTATCTATATTTTAAGGTCAATCTATGTTTTTAAGTCATATATACACACACATACACACACACACACATATGCACACAGATAAGACAGATATACATATATATCAACCCTGATAGTTCAGTTGGTAAGGAATCTGCCTGTAATGCGGAGACCCTGGTTCAATTCCTGGGTCGGGAGATCTGCTGGAGAAGAAATAGGCTACCCACTCCAGTATTCTTGGGCTTCCCTTGTGGCTCAGCTGGTCAAGAATCCACCTGCAATGCAGGAGACCTGGCTTCGCTCCCTGGATCGGGAAGATCCCCTGCAGAAGGGAAAGGCTACCCACTCCAGTATTCTGGCCTGGAGAATTCAGTCCATGTGGTTGCAAAGAGTTGGACACCAAGCAACTTTCACTCACTTCACTCACTCATTTATATATCAACCTATTAGTAATTCAAAGTACTAACTCATAGATCACAGATAGACCAATGGGACAGAATCCAGAAAGAACAAAATATGTGTGAAATCTGGTAAAAGATAAAGATGACACCTTAAATCAGCAGGAGGAAAGGATGGCTTAATTAATAAATACTGTTCTGACATCTGGATAGCTATCCCCCCAAAATTTAAATTGGCCTTATAATCTCACATCTTACACCAAAATTATTTCAAGGTATCAAATATTTTAAAGTAAAATATAAAGCTGGAAAACAGTGGATAATTTAAAAAGTAATCTTGGTGTGGATAAGTACTTTTTACCTGTGATTTAAAACTCAGAAGCAATAAAAGAAAAGATTAATCAACTTTCTTTAAGAATCAAAAGCTTTGTAAGGAACAAAAACACCACTATCCACAAAGTCAAAGACCAAAAAACTAACAAAATACATTTGCAACTCACGACAATACCCTAATCGTCGTTATAAGAGTGCCTTTAAATTGATTTCTAGAAACCAACAAGCCTAGAATGAGAAAAACAATGGCTCTTAAGGACACGAAATGATGCCCAATCTAATAAACACATGAAATGATGCCCAACCTAATTCACAGTAAGATGAGGGCACTCTCAGTTATGATTACATGCCAGGATCTAATGCTTAGCATGGTGACTGAATTAATAAAACTGTATTGTACACTTGAAAGTTGCTACGAGAGTACAGCTTCCATGTTCTCACCATTAACAACAAGAGCAGAATGCTAAGTGTCTGAGGTGAAGGCTGTGTTAACTAACCTTATTGTGGTAAACATTTTGAATATATATGTACATCGAATCATTACATTGTACACCTTAAACTTACACAATGCTGTAAATTGATTATATCTCAGATTATATTTCAATCAAACTGGAACAAAAACCCATCTTGAGATACCCTTTTGCTCAGACTGGCAGAGATCAAGGAGTCAGCTAATGTTCTGTGCTGGCAAGCTGTGGGGCCCCCACCTCCCATGCCTGTGGACACACAGTACAGCCTCTGAGGAGGGCTAGATGCCACTGTTTGGCTAAGTTAAAAACTGAAGACACCCTTTGGACCTAACAATCCACTTCAGGGAGTTTTCCCACCAAAAATACTTGCCAGTGCATATAACCAAGGACATTAATTGCAGCATTTCTCTTTCTTAAATAATTAAAGCAGAACATGCTGTTGTTCTTTTTAATAGGAGAAAATACAAGGTTTATTTGCATGTGCCTAAGGAGCTCTCAGTAATGAGTAACTTGCTGAATACTCAGTCAGTTAGTCAGTCAGTTCAGTCGCTCAGTCGTGTCCGAATCTGCGACCCCAGGAATCGCAGCACACCAGGCCTCCCTGTCCATCACCAACTTCCAGAGTTCACTCAGACTCGCGTCCATCGAGTCACTGATGCCATCCAGCCATCTCATCCTCTGTTGTCCCCTTCTCCTCCTGCCCCCAATCCCTCCCAGCATCAGAGTCTTTTCCAATGAGTCAACTCTTCGCATGAGGTGGCCAAGGTACTGGAGTTTCAGCTTTAGCATCATTTCTTCCAAAGAAACCCCAGGGTTGATCTCCTTCAGAATNAGTTCTCCAGGGAAACAGAACCAATAGAACACATTGGTTTCTCTGGAGAACCCTGATAGATTACAGAGATATAGAGAATATATAGTACATACAGATAAAAGAAAGGCTAACAAACAGATCTATCTGTCATCTTTGTAACTATCTATCTGCCTAACCTGTACCCCATAGAATGTGTGTACTATCTTTCTATGTGTGTGTAATTCTTAATGTCAAGAGCTATATTTTAAGAAGTGGCTCCCATGATTGTGGGGGCTGGCAAGTCGGAAATCTGTAGGGCAGCTGGCAGGTTGGAAGCTCAGGCAAGTAGCTGATGCTGTAGTCTTGAGGCAGAATCTCTTTTCCACCTGGAAACATGAATTTTTGCTTCCAGGGCTGTCAACACTGGATGATTGGATGAGGGCCACTAACATTATTGAAGATATTCACTTCTCTCCCCTTGAAGTACACTGGTAGTATGAACCATATCTACAGAATACCTTTATGACAACGCATTGATTAGTGTTTGACTGAATCAGTGGGCTTCCCTGAAAGCTCAGTTGGTAAAGAATCCACCTGCAATGCAGGAGACCCCGGTTCGATTCCTGGGTTGGGAAGATCCCCTGGAGAAGGGATAGGCTACCCACTCCAGTATTCTGGCCTAGAGAATTCCATGAACTGTNCATTGATTAGTGTTTGACTGAATCAGTGGGCTTCCCTGAAAGCTCAGTTGGTAAAGAATCCACCTGCAATGCAGGAGACCCCGGTTCGATTCCTGGGTTGGGAAGATCCCCTGGAGAAGGGATAGGCTACCCACTCCAGTATTCTGGCCTAGAGAATTCCATGAACTGTATAGTTCGTGGGGTTGCAAAGAGTAGGACACGACTGAGCAAATTTCAGTTTCAGTTTGACTGAATAGCTGAGTATATAAGCTAGCCAAGTGGACTTATAAAACTACCACGTGAGATAATCAGGGTAATCATATGGAGCCCCACAGGCCATTATAATTACAGACTTGCCTTTATTCTAGGGGAGAGGAGGAGACATTGGAGGGTTACATGGCAGGGCTTTAAAAGAGAAGCGAGATGGTTAAGTTGAAAGGAACACTCTGGTTACTGTGTTAGGAATATCTCAGAAACATCTTTTGTGTATGAGTCTTTTCACAGTGTATTACATGCAGACTAGTGCGGTGGACACATTCATTCATTGAAATAACACTGTTCTCAATCACGTATGCATTAGCATTCTTAGAAACACCTTTTGATGTCACCTTCCACTGGGGGAAAATGATAAAAAGAAGAGAGAAAAGAGGTGAGCAGAGGGCTCTGGCAGCCAGAATGACAAGGTCTCCAACCCATGACAGTGCAGCTTAGCGGTTTGGTTTCTAGACTCAAAAATACTTCACATTTAAAACACTTACTTAAACACTGTGATTTAGGACAACTCACAGATTCCTAATCTATACAGTGAGTGTGATAATCATATCCAGCTGATAGATAACCACTTGTCCCCACAAACCTGGGGGGTTTGTATAAATTTCTTGACACGATGTACTGTCAGAGCCTGACTGAAAGTATATGTTCAGTGAATATTACCCATGATGTGAACATACCTATTACTCTATGATGGTATGAATAAAAATGACTAGAAAGGGTAAGAAAAGCTGATGGTTATAGAAAACCTAAAAGATGAAGAGATGCATCATGACTAACTTCTCAAGGAATAGCCACAGACACTTTCTTTATCGATACTATCATTTAACTCAGACGAATTATTGGAACAGCTGCATAACTGGACTGTCAAGATCCAGTTTCCCCCTAACTTTAGGCATCCACAATATTTTCCTACCACAGGATCTGTTAGAGTAGGGCTAAGATACAAATAGCTGCATTTTTTAGCACCTCCACAGTATCCCTGATAATCACCTTTGCTAACAAACCACTTTCCTAGTGAATAAGTGCAATTATGATATTCTCTTCACTTATTCAAGTCTATCCCCATTGCCTACTTAATAAGTTTAAACATATAACATTGGTAACAAAAGCCCTTTAAGATCCATCCTCAGACTACATCCTCATTGACAAAGAATGGCAGAAATAATATAACTGGATAGGATATTTAAAATTCTCTGGTCTGCTCTTTTTTTTTTAATCAGTAAAGAAACTAAAGACTAGAATATATAAGATTTGCCCCAAGTTACAGAGCTAGGAAATTCCAGAAATGAAAGGCAAATCTATGTGTCTAAGAGCATCACCCCTACAAAAACACAAGACTCTCCCAAAAGTATCCATGCATAGCATCCTCCACGTTGCTTACCACTTTTAAAGATCTTACTGTACATAGCCAAGTTTCATGAAGACTTTGCTGGCACTTCCGGTATTTCTGTGAACTCCAACAAGGATTTGTTCTCATATCCTCATGGTGCCTCTTACACTGCAGCTGCTTATTATGGTTCATAATGAGCATATATGGTTCATTCACCTTTTTTAATCCCCAGTGACTCTGAACATTCATAATTCAAATCTCAGGAGAATATATTAAATTTAAATCCTTCATTTTAAAAAACAATTCTCATCTCTAAAAAAATAAAGTGGGTAAAATGCAATATTAGAACCAATAGCAGAACTGTGTGAACAATAACATTAAGACAGAGGACTTACGTCTACTGACATGAAGACTCTCAGTCATTTTCATTCAGTATGTATTCATCTCAGAATTGTTTTCACACACAAGTTTCATAACATACAGGCATACAGTAACATCAGAGGCAATATGATTAACTAATCAAGGTTGGCCCCTTTAGAACTGCTCAAAATTTAACTTCACATTAGGTTCAAAAAATATTATACAATTTCTTCCAAATCACGTACCATAGTTTTCTGGAAACACATATTTTCCAAAAACAGGTTACTGAATCTCCTTGTTTACATGAAAGCCAGACACTTCTTATAACTATTCTACTCCAACTGAAAACATTTCTTGCCTAAAAGATAATTTCCATGTAACATACTGACCTATGGAAAGATTCGGATTTGTTACACTGTTAGGTTTCAATGCTGATACCTGGATATTAATGCCAATTTTAACTTTTAATATAATGTTAAACTTGCATAAGAGTCTCTCATGAAGACTGAATGCTTACAAGTAGTAGGTAAAGAAGAGAGGTATAGTATGCCTGGGCAGAGGCAGAGAAAACAAAAAGTTATTTAAGTCCGTCTATGTCAACGTTGCTTTGCCAACAAAGGTCCTTCTATTCAAAGGTATGGTTTTTCCAGTAGTCACATATGGATGTGAGATTTGGACTATAAAGAAAGCTGAGCACCGAAGAACTGATGCTTTTGAACTGTGGTGTTGGAGAAGACTCNCGACCCCATGGACTGTAGCCTACCAGGCTCCTCTGTCCATGGGATTTTCCAGGCAATAGTCCTGGAGTGGACTGCCATTTCCTTCTCCAGGGGATCTTCCCAACCCAGGGATTGAACCCGGGTCTCCTGCATTGTAGACAGATGCTTTACCATCTATGCCAGGGAAGTCTATACCACCAGTTTGAGTATAGGTTTCCCTTAAAATGTAGCCCTGGGGATAGAAGTGCATTGTATAACCCATCAACTAATTGAAGTCATTTTATTTTAAAGAGATGTGTCATATTCCCTCAGGCCACAGCAAATTATTCCTTGGAAATAGTTAGATCACCTGTTTCCCAATTTAACACACATCTGCTCATCCTACAATGTGCTCAACTTGAGTTGGGTGCTGGGCCAAGTTCTTAACATAAGCTCACAGACTTTTTGGGGAACTAGATAAAGAGACAATGATAAATCAATCTGGAGTGCCAAGGGCTACTAGCAGTTCCATTTTGGCAGGGTAAGGTGATAGATGAGGCTGGACAGGATACATCGATCTGGTTGTGAAGGGCCTTGAAGGCCTTGCTTTTAAGCAGGTGTGACAGTGGTTGGATCTGTAGGATGGACACATCATGTCACTGGTGGCTGGAATGGGAGATGGACTGGGGCCCACCACAAAAACTGGCAGGAGCCTGGGGAAACTTACCAGGAGGAATCTGGTATAGGACTGCTGCTGCTAAGTCGCTTCAGTCGTGTTTGACTCTGTGCGACCCCATAGATGGCAGCCCACCAGGCTCCCCCGTCCCTGGGATTCTCCAGGCAAGAACACTGGAGGGGGTTGCCATTTCCTTCTCCAATGCATGAAAGTGAAAAGGGAAGGGGAAGTCGCTCAGTTGTGTCCGATTCTTAGTGACCCCATGGACTGCAGCCCACCAGGCTCTTCCATCCATGGGATTTTCCAGGCAAGAGTACTGGAGTGGGGTGCCATTGCCTTCTCTGAGGGCATAAAAGATTGTGCTTTTCAGGTATAGGACTGCCTGAAAATATTTATAACTCCTTTATTTTTTGTATCAGAATGGCTAAAAATGGTAAAATAACATCAGGTAATAATCAGAGTTGTGTCAGAGAGTGAGACTGTACTTTGGTTAAGTAAGGTATGTTGCTGAAATAAATTAACAATTGAACTTTAGGTGGTTAAACAGTTTTTCTAACTTTAGAATTTCCTCTTCACTACAAGGGAAAAAAGTTGGGAAAAAAAGAAAAGCACAATCTTTTATGCTCTGGTAAAATGTATATATCAGTGGCAACTACCCATAACTTAGAAATTTGAAATGTAACAACTAAAAACTGGCAGTAGCTTCGTGTTAAAGTGCCAAAGGTCATCGCACAGGCTGGTCAGGCTATTGAGGTCTTGTCTCTTCCCATACCACCTCATCTTGTTCACATGGCTCCCAACTCTGCTTTCATCCACACCTTTTTAAAGGTTCCTAACCAACCCATGATGGGCTTCCCAGGTGGCCCTAAAGAATCTGCCTGCCAATGCAGAAGATGTAAGAGATGCAGGTTTGATCACTTGGTCAGAAGATCCCCTGGAGAAGGGCATAGCAACCCACTCCAGTATTCTTGCCTAGAGAATCCCATGGACAGAGGAGCCTGGCGGGCTACAGTTCGTAAGGTTGCAAACAGCTGGACACTACTGAAGCGACTTAGCATGCATGCAACCAGACCATGATAGTTCCTGCCTCTGAGCTTTCTTTCCCATTTTTCTCATATGCCCACTCTACCTAGAACACTCAAGCTTCATACCATTTGTGGCTCTTGTCATAGAGTAATTCCTCACTCAGTTCTGCTGCAACCATGCAGTCTAAAGCTGGGCTCCTGACTCTTTTCCATACTATCTTTATCTACTCATTCCACTTACTATAATTACTTGCTAAATATTAGTATTTATGTTTCCTTTTATAATACCCATCTTCACTATTTAAGATTCATGAAAGTGGAAACTATGTATGTATAACCACTGTACACTATGCTTGGCAGAAATTATTAAATGAATGACTATCTCCCTCTTTCTGGTGTTCTGGCCACCAGCATTCCCCTTTCAGAACACCTCTAGAACCAGCATTCCTAGTAATAACTCCCTCATTTGGGCTGGGTGGGAGGACCTGGTATCGTTATCACAGGCTGCCCTCATGAGATGTCCAAAGGCCATGCTGTCACGCCACACTGCCTCTCATCTACACCCACATCAGCCTCATCCTGACATTTAAAGCCAAGTGGCTCTCTAGGGTGGCCTAGAACATACCATAAATTCCTAGTAATAACTCCCTCATTTGGGCTGGGTGGGAGGACCTGGTATCGTTATCACAGGCTGCCCTCATGAGATGTCCAAAGGCCATGCTGTCACGCCACACTGCCTCTCATCTACACCCACATCAGCCTCATCCTGACATTTAAAGCCAAGTGGCTCTCTAGGGTGGCCTAGAACATACCATAAAGGAAGTGACCCAGTGCAGTACACAGCCTGGGTCAATTCTTTGATTCACCCTTTACCAGTTGTGTGACTTCTGACAAGTCTCTAATCCTCTCTTCAATCTTCAGATGGGGATGGTAGAAATGGTCTCACATAACTGTGAGGATTAAGTGGGAATGCTTACAACAGTACCTGGCACCAGGTATGCCCTCAAACATTAACTGTTACCCCCCAGCGACTGATGACACAGCTCTTGATATTCCATGGCCTGAGCACTATGCTTTCTGGGGTCAGGTAGTTTTAGACAGTCAGCACGGGGAGTTAGGACCACATTGCCATAAACAGGTAAACACACTTGGAAGCACCATTTCTAGCCACTCCTCAGATCAGTTCAGTTCAGTGGCTCAGTCTTGTCCGACTCCTTGTGACCCCATGAATCGCAGCATGCCAGGCCTTCCTTGTCCATCACCAACTCCTGGAGTTCACCCAAATTTTTGTGCATTGAGTCGGTGATGCCATCCGGCCATCTCATCCTCTGTTGTCCCCTTCTCCTCCTGCCCCCAATCCCTCCCAGCAGCAGGGTCTTTTCCAGTGAGTCAACTCTTCACATGAGATGGCCAAAGTATTGGAGTTTCAGCCTCAGCATCAGTCCTTCCAATGAGCACCCACTCTTAGTGATATCTAATTAGATCACCAGGCAGCTTGCACATCTTAAACAGTGCATACTTTTCTCACTTATTTTCAGAAAGACACACTGATTAGTAATTCTTATGGAAACTTTTTTCCCCCCTGAGGATAGTGATGTGTGGTGTACAGGGTAAGACAAAGAACGAGGAGGGACATGTCCATACAACCAAACCCCGACATGGGCAGAGAACCATGAGCACAGTGGAGATGTCCTTGAGTGATGGAAACAGTAGAGCCTTGTATCTTTCTTCCCTTCACAAATCGATATTAAAATATCAAAAGTAAAAATAGGATCCAAAATATATTTAGCAGGAGTTGAGGTGGGCACCTTCCCACTCACTTCCCACCTGATAAAGCAGGTAGGAGTGGTTATTTCCAGATTGTCCTGGTGGCTAATCCAGCACGGGCGGGTAGGGCAAAGTACAAAGAGGGTAAGGAAGAGAAAAGAATTAAGACAGCTACAGGCTGTTCACTCTTAGATTACATTCACATGTAAGGAACTAAACATGGTTATTTTCTCAACCAAGGGCATGCATGCAGTTTAGAGCTATTCGTTCCAAGATTCTGAGGCTGGAAGCCCTAGTCTGCTGCAAGGTCAAGGTGCCATTTTAAGCACAGTCACTGAAAATGGAGAAAGGCAACATCTTGATGAGGTGCTGCTCTCTAAGATAGGCAAACTTACCAGGGAGAACTCAGGTGCAAAATGAACCAGCTGGCGATGAGGAAGCCCTGATGAGAGATTTGAGTGGGGAAACTTGGGAGAAATTTTTCCGTCAGGAGCTGGCACTTTCAGTAGCTAATCATGGGAGCCTGGAAACATCGAGGAATATAACAAAAAGTCTACAAGCTAATTCTCTACTCAAACCCCTCACAGCCAGGGTAGAATTGGTATTTCCACGGGAAATTCCAAAAATGACTGGGCAATTTCAAAGTGCCCTAGAAAAGCACTGGTATGGGAGATGGGTTCTAGGTCAGCTTCTGTGTCCTTTTCCGAGTCCAGGTGAATGGGGCGGGCACACTGGCTCAGCACTTCCTCTGCCACATGTTCAGACTCATTATTTTGAGATAGTATACACAGTGTGCTGGGAGTGTTTGTGCCACCAGGGAGTAGTAAGGGGTGGGCTGGATGTGCTGAGGATGGAGGGTCCCAGGGATCCTCATCTTCTGTATCAGTGTCTATCAGCAAAACTAGAAAAGCGAGTTGCCGAATGAACTGCTCCATCTAGGAGGCTTGGGTAAAGAAAAGTCCCTGTCAGTAATTGTTCAACCGTTTTCTAACGCCATGCAGACTGGCTGGCAGAAGTGAAGGTGGCTGAGAGACTCTAAGTCAGAGTTCTCAAAAATGCACTTTCGGGGTTAAGCCAAAGGTCAGACTGGTGGCGTGCAGAGTCAGACTACTTCAGATTTTAAAAGTACAAAATAGCACCCAGGCAACTTTTGGCTCCCTTAGTTGAGAAGGTCATACATAAAGTGTTAATAATGTGGCAGAATAAAGTCACTGCTAATAGTCAGGTCAGCTGAATCATAAATACATCCAAGTCAGCTCAGGCATTTCTAATAGGCCATTTATTTTTGCCTTCCCAGACAAGGGAGTGACTAGTCATCTCAGAGGTCTAATTTCATGTAGACCCAAGCTGAACAGGAGCGGTCTCAGGGAAAATGGACTGTCATTGGATGGAGGGCCATCAGACTGCACTAATGCTGGCAGAAAGACAGCTGCTGCAGCTGTCACTGGGGTGAGGGGCAGCAGGAACCTTAGCCCAAAGGCAAGCAAACACCAAGGGGCAAGAGCTCTTATTAAAAACAAAAGGAAGAACCCAGCTGAGAAACATGTTTCTTGTGAGGGATTCAAGGTAAGGAGGTAACAGAACCAGCGGGACACAGCAATAGTACTGAGAGCAGATCTCTGCACAGTGAGCAGTTTTCCAAGTTTATTGTTGGATCTGGGGTTGCCAGCCATGAGGAGCTACAGATGAACATGTATGGGCCCAGGGCACGGTGGATTCCAAGCAACCTCTTGAAATTCTGCTCCACCTGCAGCTCATCCAGGGAGAAAGGATGAGTTGTTGATCACCTAACAGGAGATAGCAACCCAAGTAGGTGGCCTTTATTAGGTGGTAGCTGAATTTAGAGAATTTGGGGCTTAAAAGCTACTGGAAGCTTCCAAGTCTATGTTCAACCTGAAGTCCTGATTCCACCATCACAAAGAATATTCTCTCCTGTAACTTGGAGCTGAGGTACAGCTTTCGTGGGGGCTGGCAGGTCACCCAACTTGATGGAGAGCACTTTCACAGACCAGGAACCTGCCACGCAGCTTCCCAGACGACAGCTGACTTGCTCTTCCACCTTCATGCCTTAGCATGCTCCAGCCTGCAGTAGTGTGGGCTTCCCATTCTTTGTGATGGGGAAGGGGAGATGCCATGAGGGGCTGTGTTTGAAGGCAAATGGATGTTATTTTACCTGTGCTTTCTACTGACAGCACTAAAGAATTAAAGATAGTGAGGGAACTGTACCTGCAGGACTAGAGTATCACTCCGACTTCTGGGAGCAGCCCCTGCCAGAGAATGTCACGGTGATGCTGATCACTCCATGGAATTACTCCACGCTGCTCAGTACTGTCAGAATAATCTTTAAATGGTAGAATACCCAGGTGGTGGAGAGGAAATGGCAACTTTTATGTGCAAAATCAGAAATTCAAAGCTCTCTCCATCTTCTGTGAACACAGAGTTGATACCTTCAGAAAAGTGGACAACAGGAAGGCAAGGACCAGGATCCAGCAGTTCAATATTCTGGGAGCAACAAATATACTCTAATGCAGTGGATACACAGGACTGCCCAGCCAAGGGAAAGGGTGGTTAAGAGCATTCTGACAACCCGCCTGAAACTCTAACCTCATCAGCTGCACATCATGAAATGGCAAGTCACAGAAACAGAGGTAGCCCAGAACACCTCTAGGTTTTAGAATCATCACACCCAAAGTTGAGCATGCCCCTGACTACCATGTGTAGAGTACTACAATGCAGAACAATTGGAAGAAAATGTCTGCACAGACTGTGTCCCTAATTTAGGGATTATCCAACTCTTCAACCTTCAGATGGGGATGGTAGAAATGGTCTCACATAACTGTGAGGATTAAGTGGGAATGCTTGTAACAGTACCTGGCACCAGCTATGCCCTCAAACATTAACTGTTACCCCCCAGCGACTGACGACACAGCTCTTGATATTCCACGGCCTAAGCACTATGCTTTCTGGGGTCAGGTAGGTTTAGACAGTCAGCGCGGGGAGTTAGGACCACATCATAAACAGGTAAACACACTTGGAAGCACCATTTCTAGCCACTCCTCAGATCAGTTCAGTCGCTCAGTCATGTCCGACTCCTTGTGACCCCATAAATCGCAGCATGCCAGGCCTTCCTTGTCCATCATCAACTCCTGGAGTTCACCCAAACTCTTGTGATAAACAGGTAAACACACTTGGAAGCACCATTTCTAGCCACTCCTCAGATCAGTTCAGTCGCTCAGTCATGTCCGACTCCTTGTGACCCCATAAATCGCAGCATGCCAGGCCTTCCTTGTCCATCATCAACTCCTGGAGTTCACCCAAACTCTTGTGCATTGAGTCGGTGATGCCATCCAGCCATTTCATCCTCTGTTGTCCCCTTCTCCTCCTGCCCCCAATCCCTCCTAGCATCAGAGTCTTTTCCAAGGAGTCAACTCTTCGCATGAGGTGGCCAAAGTATTGGAGTTTCAGCCTCAGCATCAGTCCTTCCAATGAACACCCACTCTTAGTGATATCTAATTAGATCACCAGGCAGCTTGCACATCTTAAACAGTGCATACTTTTCTCACTTATTTTCAGAAAGACACACTGATTAGTAATTCTTATGGAAACTTTTTTCCCCCCTGAGGATAGTGATGTGTGGTGTACAGGGTAAGACAAAGAACGAGGAGGGACATGTCCATACAACCAAACCCTGACATGGGCAGAGAACCATGAGCACAGTGGAGATGTCCTTGAGTGATGGAAACAGTAGAGCCTTGTATCTTTCTTCCCTTCACAAATTGATATTAAAATATTGAAAGTAAAAATAGGATCCAAAATATATTTAGCAGGAGTTGAGGTGGGCACCTTCCCACTGCACAATAAAGCAGGTAGGAGTGGTTATTTCGATTGTCCTGGTGGCTAATCCAGCACGGGCGGGTAGAGCAAAGTACAAAGAGGGTAAGGAAGAGAAAAGAATTAAGACAGCTACAGGCTGTGCACTCTTAGATTACATTCACATGTAAGGAACTAAACATGGTTATTTTCTCAACCAAAGGCATGCATGCAGTTTAGAGCTATTCGTTCCAAGATTCTGAGGCTGGAAGCCCTAGTCTGCTGCAAGGTCAAGGTGCCATTTCAAGCACAGTCACTGAAAATGGAGAAAGGCAACATCTTGATGAGGTGCTGCTCTCTAGGATAGGCAAACTTCCCAGGGAGAACTCAGGTGCAAAATGAACCAGCTGGCGATGAGGAAGCCCTGATGAGAGATTTGAGTGAGGAAACTTGGAGAAAATTTTCCATCAGGAGCTGGCACTTTCAGTAGCTAATCATGGGAGCCTGGAGACATTGAGGAATATAACAAAAAGTCTACAAGCTAATTCTCTACTCAAACCCCTCACAGCCAGGGTAGAATTGGTATTTCCAAGGGAAATGCCAAAAATGACTGGGCAATTTCAAAGTGCCAGTGCCCTAGAAAAGCACTGGCATGGGGGATGGGTTCTAGGTCAGCTTCTGTGTCCTTTTCCGAGTCCAGGTGAATGGGGCGGGCACACTGGCTCAGCACTTCCTCTGCCACATGTTCAGACTCATTATTTTGAGACGGTATACACAGTGTGCTGGGAGTGTTTGTGCCACCAGGGAGTAGTGAGGGGTGGGCTGGATGTGCTGAGGATGGAGGGTCCCGGGGATCCTCATCTTCTGTATCAGTGTCTATCAGCAAAACTAGAAAAGCGAGTTGCCGAATGAACTGCTCCATCTAGGAGGCTTGGGTAAAGAAAAGTCGCTGTCAGTAATTGCTCAACCGTTTTCTAACGCCATGCAGACTGGCTGGCAGAAGCGAAGGTGGCTGAGAGACTCTAAGTCAGAGTTCTCAAAAATGCACTTTCGGGGTTAAGCCAAAGGTCAGACTGCTGGCGTGCAGAGTCAGACTACTTCAGATTTTAAAAGTACAAAAGAGCACCCAGGCAACTTTTGGCTCCCTTAGTTGAGAAGGTCATACATAAAGTGTTAATAATGTGGCAGAATAGAGTCACAGCTAATAGTCAGGTCAGCTGAATCATAAATACATCCAAGTCAGCTCAGGCATTTCTAATAGGCCATTTATTTTTGCCTTCCCAGACAAGGGAGTGACTAGTCATCTCAGAGGTCTAATTTCATGTAGAGCCAAGCCGAACAGGAGCGGTCTCAGGGAAAATGGACTGTCATTGGATGGAGGGCCATCAGACTGCACTAATGCTGGCAGAAAGACAGCTGCTGCAGCTGTCACTGGGGTGAGGGGCAGCAGGAACCTTAGCCCAAAGGCAAGCAAACACCAAGGGGCAAGAGCTCTTATTAAAAACAAAAGGAAGAACCCAGCTGAGAAACATGTTTCTTGTGAGGGATTCAAGGTAAGGAGGTAACAGAACCAGCGGGACACAGCGATAGTACTGAGAGCAGATCTCTGCACAGTGAGCAGTTTTCCAAGTTTATTGTTGGATCTGGGGTTGCCAGCCATGAGGAGCTACAGATGAACATGTATGGGCCCAGGGCACGGTGGATTCCAAGCAACCTCTTGAAATTCTGCTCCACCTGCAGCTCATCCAGGGAGAAAGGATGAGTTGTTGATCACCTAACAGGAGATAGCAACCCAAGTAGGCGGCCTTTATTAGGTGGTAGCTGAATTTAGAGAATTTGGGGCTTAAAAGCTACTGGAAGCTTCCAAGTCTATGTTCAACCTGAAGTCCTGATTCCACCATCACAAAGAATATTCTCTCCTGTAACTTGGAGCTGAGGTACAGCTTTCATGGGGGCTGGCAGGTCACCCAACTTGATGGAGAGCACTTTCACAGACCAGGAACCTGCCACGCAGCTTCCCAGACGACAGCTGACTTGCTCTTCCACCTTCATGCCTTAGCATGCTCCAGCCTGCAGTAGTGTGGGCTTCCCATTCTTTGTGATGGGGAAGGGGAGATGCCATGAGGGGCTGTGTTTGAAGGCAAATGGATGTTATTTTATCTGTGCTTTCTACTGACAGCACTGAAGAATTAAAGATAGTGAGGGAACTGTACCTGCAGGACTAGAGTATCACTCCGACTTCTGGGAGCAGCCCCTGCCAGAGAATGTCACGGTGATGCTGATCACTCCATGGAATTACTCCACGCTGCTCAGTACTGTCAGAATAATCTTTAAATGGTAGAATACCCAGGTGGTGGAGAGGAAATGGCAACTTTTATGTGCAAAATCAGAAATTCAAAGCTCTCTCCATCTTCTGTGAACACAGAGTTGATACCTTCAGAAAAGTGGACAACAGGAAGGCAAGGACCAGGATCCAGCAGTTCAATATTCTGGGAGCAACAAATATACTCTAATGCAGTGGATACACAGGACTGCCCAGCCAAGGGAAAGGGTGGTTAAGAGCATTCTGACAACCCGCCTGAAACTCTAACCTCATCAGCTGCACATCATGAAATGGCAAGTCACAGAAACAGAGGTAGCCCAGAACACCTCTAGGTTTTAGAATCATCACACCCAAAGTTGAGCATGCCCCTGACTACCATGTGTAGAGTACTACAATGCAGAACAATTGGAAGAAAATGTCTGCACAGACTGTGTCCCTAATTTAGGGATTATCCAAGGGTGAGAGTCAAACTGAAGCCCAGAGGAAGTGGGTAACTCAGGAATTTAGATCAACCTCTGCCTTCCAGACAGGGGTCCCATGCTAGATTTAGTGCAATATCCAGAATCATGGGCTGTATATGAGGTCAAGTCACCAGTCCTCAAGAACAAACTGGGTGGTAGTAATTGACGTGATGCTACCAATTAGGAGTTGCTAAATCAAAAAAGGACTCACTGTTCAAATGAATTATCCCAGGAGGCACATACAAGTAAGAAGCCAGTGGACATATGGACCAGGGAAGTCTGACAGAAGGTGGTTTGAAGCAGAAGGCAGGAAGCATAATTTAACTCCTGGGCCAATGCATAGATAACTGCACTTTCTTTACACTGATGTCAGCAGTAGGGGGTGAGGAAAACAAAGGGTTCCATTAAAGGTAGAAAGCCTCCTACAAGTAAAGTAAAATGCTTATAGACCATTTTCCTTTTTGTTCCTTTGCTTCTCAACCTTAAGTTTTACAATTTCATAATTTCTCTTAATGGTGAACATTAGTTCACCATAGAAATTATTCTATGTTGTTAATGAAAGTCCATTCTGGTTCTGATACTTGGTAATTCAGACTAATTAAATATCACTGCTATTCAATCAAGATACTTCCTGAAGTATGAAAAGTGTTTGCCATAAGGTTTCAAAACCCATACTAGCATGAACCTTGATTCTCAGTAAAAACAAAATGACTCTCTTCAAGTAAGCTTTCATGGTTATTCTCCTGTGTTCAATAGTTAATACACTCAGCCTCAACGCTCTTCCATGTCACTTTTCTCCTATATGATGTCTCTGATGCTGAATGAGGTTTGCAGTCTGGTTAAAAGCTTTCCCACATTTATTACATTTATAGGGTTTCTCTCCTGTATGAATCCTCTGATGTTGAGTCAGGTGTGTACTTCGGATAAAGGCTTTCCCACAGATTTTACATTTGTAAGGTTTTTCTCTAGTATGAATTCTCTTATGCTGAGTGAGGGCTGAATGGTCACTGAAGGCTTTCTCACATATATTACATGTATAAGGCTTCTCCCCAGTATGAATTCTCTGATGTTGGGCAAGGGCTGATTGGTCCCTGAAGGCTTTCTCACACAAACCACATCTGTAAGGTTTCTCCCCAGTATGAATTTTCCGATGTCGAGCAAAGGATGAATTATCCCTGAACGCTTTCCCACATTCATTACATTTATAAGGTTTCTCTCCGGTATGAATCCTTTGATGTTCAGTAAGGGAAGAGTTCACCCTGAAGGCCTTTCCACATTCATTACATTCAAAAGGCTTCTCTCCAGTGTGAATTCTCTGATGCTGAAGAAAACTTGTACTCTGATTGAAGGCTTTCCCACATTCATTACATTTATAGGGTTTCTCTCCACTATGAATATTCTGGTGTTTGGTAAGATGTGCCCTACACACAAAGGCTTTGTCACATATATTACATTTAAAAGGTTTCTCTCCAGTATGTATTCTGTGATGGTGGGCAAGGTGTATGTTTCGGATAAAAGCTTTCCCACATAAGTTGCATTCAAAAGGTTTCTCTCCAGTATGAATTTTCTGATGATAAGTAAGTGAGGAGCTCACTGAGAAGGCCTTGCCACATTCCTTACATTCATATGGCTTCTCACCAGTGTGAATTCTTTGGTGATGAATGAGGTGTGTGCTCTGGTGAAAGGCCTTCCCACATTCTCTACATTCATATCGCTTCTCTTTAATAACAATTTTCTGATTTGCATTAAGTTTTTCACTATGAATCTTCTGATGTTTATTGAGGGTTGAACTCTTAGTGAAGACTTTTCCACACTCACTACATTCAAAGGCTTTTTTGCTAGACTGAAATCCCTGACTTTGAACAAAAGATGAGTTCATGGTGCCGTGTTTTCCAGATTCATCACATTTCTGGTCACTAACCACAGACGAAGTTTTCTCATGAGCAAGCACCACTTGCTTCAAGTTTATCTCCTGGCCTCCATGCTGCCACTCCAACAGGCTATCATATTTCCAGCAACTATCTCTAGTGAATCTTTCCTTTATCATCCACTGACCCAATTCTCCTTCAGGAATATCTGTCTTGAGAATAGATTTCTTATTCATAGGTGTAATCACCCAGTCTGAAAAACAGTAAAAATAAACATGTCTGTTTTATCATAGTAAAACATCTAGTTGGGATAAGTACATGACCTTGTTTATAATGCTAACAAAGAAGTTGCAATTTTGAAGACTTCTTGAAATGAACATAGAAAAGGGGGAGGAGAGGTGGATAGAAGACATGGCAGGACCGAGTTGATCAAATATACTATGTATGAAGCAGAAAAACTTGGAGATGGCATTCAGAAACCATAGGCCTGAGTAAAATATTTATTTTCTTT
>SJYX01005846.1:486979-506826 GCA_006410675.1 Oreotragus oreotragus | reverse complement strand
GGGAGGGGGGTTCATGTTTGGGAGTTCGTGTAAAAAAATAAATAAATACAAAGAAAGAAAAAAATTTATGGCCACACAGAACTTGTTCACAAATGTTCACAGCAACATTATTCATAATAGAAATTTGAGGGGGTGGGGAACCCAATGTCCATCAACTAATGAATGTATAAACCCAATGTGGTGTATATGCAGACAATGAAACATTATTCAGCCATAAAAAAGAATAAAATCACAATATATACAAATATAAAATTACAGTGTACACCTAATTACTGTTATAGGGCTTCCCTGGTGGGGAACCTTTCTCAGAGGTTAAAGCGTCTGCCTCCAATGCGGGAGACCCGGGTTCGATCCCTGGGTCGGGAAGATTCAATGGAGAAGGAAATGGCAATCCACTCCAGTACTGTTGCCTGGAGAATCCCATGGACAGAGAAGCCTAGTAGGTTATAGTCCATGGGGTCGCAAAGAGTCGGACACGACTGAGCGACTTCACCTTCAAAAAAGAATAAAATCACAATATATATAAATATAAAATTACAGTGTACACCTAATTACTGTTATATGGCAATTACACTTCAATTTTTAAAAAAGGCATGAAGTACTAACACATTTTACTGTATTAATGAACCTTGAAAGAAGTCAGTCACAAAAGACCACATATTGTATGATTCCATTTATATGAACTGTCAGGCATATTCAGAGAGATAGAAAATAGACTAATAGTTACCAGAGGGTAGAGGAGGGGGTAAGTTAGGAGCTATAGAGTTTGATTTCGCAGTGATATGAATTTTCTAGAATTAGATAGCAGTGATATTTTCAGAACACTAAATATGCTAAAAATCCAACTGTACACTTTTAAATGGTTAAAATGGTGAATTTTTATGTTGTGTGAATTTTATCTTAATTTTAAAAAAATAAGGAGTGGAGGAAGGCATGACGGTAGTCAAATGCAGACTCTCTGAGCAGAACTACCTTCACCCATGGCTATTTCCTGGGATCACAGGAACACCCTGTCACGAGAGGGCAGAGCCTGTACCCCATCAAAACTTTAAGAAGACATAAGTAAGGAGACACAAGAGACGCAGGTTCGATCCCTGAGTATGGAAGATCCCCTGGAGAAGGAAATGGCAGCCCAATCCAGTATTCTTGCCTGGGAAATCCCACAGACAGAGAAGTCTGGTGGGCTACAGTCCATGGGGTCGCAGAGTCGGACGTGACTGAGCCACTGAGCGGACACGAGTTAAGTAAGATCAGGAAACCATGGCAACAGAGTCTAACAGGTGGTAGGCGTTCACATTTACTAACGGGGGCAAACTTGAATTTGGATGACCAGCAGTATCCATGAAGAGGAGCATCCATACCAACAGTCCCACATGTAGACAGAGGAAGTCACAGTCCCTCAGTTAGCAACTGCTGTGGGTGACCAGAACACAATTTTCACATAGGCAGCTGCAACCCATTAGTGGGGTGTAAAATCAATGTAGGCACTCTTTAAGTGATCTAAACAAGGGACTACAGATGAATAGAACAAAATATATCCCAGACCACAAGTAGTAAGGCGTGATTTATTGTTTTCAACTATAAAAATACTTGTTTGAACGAACTCAAGATATAAATTTTTACGAATTCTATTTTCAAAAAAAAATCTGAGAAAAGCTAGCCTACAATAGCTAGTGAAAGTCTTTGCTGCAGATCCTTAACAATACACAGGCATAAAACAATCTATATAAACACGCTTTGGCTTTCATCATCATCAGAGCTCTGAACTTTGCTTTACAACTAGAACAAATAGCAACATTTTTATTGTCCCTTTAGGGGAGCGTTTAATCACTCAAGCTGTTATATTCATCAGTTAAATATATATTGTAATCCTAAATCTGAAGATAATTCTGTAGGTTTTTCTTCCTCAGTGTACAGGAAATAGATATTTCAGTGCTCTAGAGGACCAGTAATCTCCTTATTTCCCCAACAGAAGTCTATTAGTGAATCAGTTCGATACAGTTGCTCAGTTGTGTCGGACTCTTTGAGACCCCATGGACTGCAGCACTCCAGGCTTTCTGGTTCTTCACCAACTCCCAGAGCTTGCTCAAACCCATGTACATTGAGTTGGTGATGCCATCCAACCATTTCATCCTCTGTCTTCTCCTTCTTCTCCTACCTTCAGTCTTTCCCAGCATCAGGGTCTTTTCCAAGGAGTCAGTTCTTCGCATCAGGTGGCCAAAGTATTAGTTTCAGCTTCAGCATCAGTTCTTCCAATGAATATTGAGGACTGATTTCCTTTAGGATTGTTAAGAAGTGAAGAGCAGTTATTAAATACTCAAGAAAGTTTCTCTCAGAAGTTCACAAATAGTGTCTTTTGTTACTTCTTATAGTCACAGGGAGGCCTGGCGTGCTGCAGTCCATGAAGTCACAAAGAGCAACTGAACTGAATAATCATGTCTAATAAAAGATAATTAAAAAAACTAAAAGCTGTATTCTCTAATTATTCTATTATGAGCACTTCCACTAAAAATTTGATTTTTTTAAATTGTCTGTTTTATCTCAGAAATTTTACCTTCAGAGGACTGTAGGTACAACCTCAAATTGATTTTATTTCAAAGTTCAATTTTTTTTTAATAAATTGAAGAATGTTCTTGTAATATGGTTTCTCAAATTCAGTTAATATTTGAAAGTGATAATTCATTAGTTAGTAAATAAACAAGCACTGCAATACTTACAAAACAAAAGGAAAAAGGCATATGGGGTGCTGGTGACATTGTGGTCTTCAGTTTGTAAAAACTGATCAATAGTTTTTGTACTGATACATAACATTTATGTATGTTGTGTATGAGCACATGTGCATGTATGTACATATGTAATTTATATATAGTTTATATACATAAACATGTGATTTTATATACATTGTGTATACACATTAACATATGCACTATATATGTATAAAAATTAAATAAAATTTTTTAAAGAATTGATTTGAAAGGTTTTATGAAAAATCCTTTTCATGGGTGTTAAGAGTTACAGCTGAGTTTGTAGAAGTATATAGTTGCTATTATTTTGTTTTTTTGAGTTTTGTTTTTTGAGTGGGTTTGAGTTTATAAGAGTATATAGTTGCTGTTTTTTGAATGGGTTTATTTTCTAATTGTAAATTTTTTATCTTCAGATATAAAGAAAACTTTTCTGGCTCCATGGTTCCATGTAGCAAATAATCTCCATGAATGACACATGGCAACTTTGACATACTTCATGTAGGTCAAACAATAAAGTATAATCATGTTTCAGATCCTCTGGATGGGCAATGCCCAACAGAACTTTCTGCAATGGTGGAAATATTCTATAGCTATAGGAGCCACTAGCCATACACTTAAAATGTAGGTATTTGGTTAAACCACTATTTTTTTTGTTCTTTTTTGGTTGTGCTGTGAGGCTTGCGGGATTTTTACTTCCCCAACCTGGAACTGAACCAGTGCCCTAAGCAATGAAAGCGAGGAATCCTAGCCAAGGCACCACCAGTGAATTTACTAAAGTACTAAATATTAAAATTTAAATCAAATTTAAATAACCACAAGTGGCTAGAAGCTATTGTACTAGACTTTTTGATTCCAGGTAACACCCAGCACTTTCTGCTTTGCAGACAAAAAGCTATACTTCATTTTTGTAGGTTATAGGACATTTTGTAGTACCAGAATCACTCTGACTTATACAGAAACAAGAATAATCCTGGATATTTCTCCCTCTTAAGTGAAAATCTTCCTTCTCTTTCATTAGTGACAAAAGACTACAATTAATAAGTCTATGAATTTAAGGCTAAAATAATTAAAACAATCCAAAGAAACCACCTTAAAAAAATTTAAGAAAACAACTCCCCTTAGTTATAAGCAGACAGGGTATGGTAGGCACATAGAAGACAAAAGACCTCTTTCACACAGGGAAATGATTGATAGTTAAGGCCTGCATATGTTATGCTAGGTTGTAAATCCACTAAGTCTAGTAAGACCTTTGAGCTGTAAAATTTTCAGAATGGTCAGATTTTCACACAGAATATGAGTTAAGAAACAGCTTAAATTAATATTTACCAAACTATGTCCCTTGGATTGCAAAGAGATCAAACCAGTCAATCCTAAAGAAAATCAGTCCTGAATATTCACTGGAAGGACTGATGCTGAAGCTGAGACTCCAATACTTTGGCCACCTAATGGGAAGAATCGACTCCCTGGAAAAGACCCTTTGCTGGGAAAGACTGAAGGCAGGAGGAGGAGGGAACGACAGAGGATGAGATGGTTGGATGGCATCACGGACTCAATGGACATCTGTTTGAGCAAGCTCTGGGAGTTGGTGATGGACAGAGAAGCCTGGCATGCTACAGTCCATGGGGTCACAAAGAGTTGGACATGACTGAGCAACTGAACTGAACAACCAAACTATGTTTTAAGGCATAATAGCCTAGAATAAGAAGTTAAATATGCTGCCAAAAGAGGGCTCATGCTTAAGCTAGGAAATGCTGGACTAGACTAAGATAAAAGAGCTTTAGGAGAGGTATTTTTACAAATCTTTTACTAAGATAATATTCATTATGAATCTCCAAGAGGGAGATTATTGAAATTTTATGAATCTATCTGACGAAAAGCAAATAAAGTTCTAATCAGTATTTCTCAAATTGCCTGGCAGTAGGAATCACCTAGGATCAAATACACAGATTTTCAAGCTTGGAGATTCTGATTCAACAGGTATGCGGCAAGTAGTCTTACTACCCACTCCAGAAAGTGTAGGCAACATTAGTCTAGTTCATTCAGATTATCCAAGAAAAATCTGAAACAACATATCGACAAACTTACACTGATCATCACACATACAGGCAACCATGGTGTATGCAAAAAAACCAGAAAATAAGTACTGGCAAGGATATGGAGAAACTGGAAGCCTTATGCACTGTTGGTGTGAATGTAAAATGGTACGGCCACTTTGGAAAACAGTACGGCAGTTCCTAAAAAAATTAAAAATAGAACTACCATGTGATCCAGCAATTACATTTCCGGATATATTTCCAACAGAATTTAAAGAGGTTTCCTGAACAGATACTTGTACTTTGATGCTCACAGCTGCACTACACAAACAGTTAAAATGCTGAAGTAATCCAAGTGTCCATCTACAGAGGAATGGATAAACAAAATATTGTATATATACAGTGGAATAGTATTCAGCGTTAAAAAGGAAGGAAATTATGACACCGGCTACCACATGGATGAACCTTGAGGAAACTATGCTAAGTGAAATAAGCCAGTCACAGAAAGACAAATTCCATATAATTTCACTTGTATGAGGTACTTTGAGTGGCTCAGATGGTAGATAATCTGCCTCTAACGCGGGAGACCTGGGTTTGATCCCTGGGTTGGGAAGACCGCCTGGAGAAAGGAAAGGCTACCCACCCACTCCAGTATTCCTGCCTGGAGAATCCCATGGACAGAGGAGCCCGGCAGGCTACAGCCCTTGGGGTTGCAGAGAGTTGGACACAAGTGATTGACTTTCACTCATTCATTCACTAGAGCAGTTAAATTCATAGAAAACAGAAAGGGGAAGGGGAAGTTACTATTCATGGGTACACAGATTCAGATTTGTAAAATGAAAAGATTTCTGGGAATGGATGGTGGTGATGGCTGCAAAACCATATGAATGGACTTAATGCCACTGAAACATATAGCTAAAAATGGTTAAGGTGATACATTTGGTGCTATATACACTTTACTACAACCTAAACAAGGCAATTAGACTGTCTGAGTACACAGCTAAGATTAGTGCTAGAAGCAACCTAGAACCTTCTGACTGCCAGACAAGTGTCCTTATCACCACAACCCATCACTAAGAATAGACAGCCAGGTATGGGTCTGAATATAAAACCACAAGTCCAGCATATCCTAGGTCTGAGAAGGTATCATCTTCTTCAGTTCTGCTAATTTAGGATTTGCAATAACCCAAGGAAAAACTTCAGTCCTCCCAAATTATCTAACTATAATGATATCTGAGCACTGAAGAATTGATGCTTTTGAAGTGTGGTGTTGGAGAAGACTCCTGAGAGTCACTTGGACTGCAAGGAGATCCTACCAGTCAATCCTGAAGGAAATCAGTCCTGAATATTCATTGGAAGGACTGATGCTTAAGCTGAAGCTCCAATACTTTGGCCACCTGATGGGAAGAACTGACTCATTGGAAAAGACCCTGATGCTAGCAAAGATTGAAGGCAGGAGGAAAGGGGGACAACAGAGGATGAGATGGTTGGTTGGCATCACTGACTCGATGAACATGAGTTTGAGGAAGCTCTGGGAGTTGGTAATGGACAGGGAAGCCTGGCATGCTGCAGTCCATGGGGTCGCAAAGAGTTGGACATGACTGAGCAACTGAACTGAACTGAACTTTAATTATGCACAGAGACTATACCTAAGAAATCTACCTAAGAAACTGTGTAACCTACCTAAGAAATCAAACTTCTTCAGTACTTCCAGTGCATTCACTATGCTTCTAGTCTCAGTGTCTACAGTCACCATTTCTTGAATTGAATTACGGGAGTAAAAATAAAAGGTTGACTTCTATCTAAAATTTAATTTCTCCACACACTTTTTAAGTCATTCTAGCAATAATGCATAATTTCCCATGGTTGCTTCTGAGTCCAGCTTTGTATTTTTTTTTTCAGCTTTGTATTTTATTCAAGCTACACTAACGATTGTTTAAAATGAAGGGGCTATGTTATATACTCTAAAATTCTTAATATCATCACAGAAGACACTCAATACTAAACTCTGTGGTTTTTATATGAAATTCTGATAGAAATTTTATTACCATAGGATCACTCAAGATGTTAACCCAAATGTAACCTGTAAGAAATAAAAATTTGATTGGCAGATCAGGTCATCTAATACTACCTCACACAGATAAAAACCTACTTTGGAAATGTTTTTAAAATGTCAAAATAGATTTTGGGAAGGTATATAATGACTACCTACCCTCTAATTCTGCATTTTTCTTTCATCAATACCACCAAATGTCATCAATATATCCTGCAAAGTAAACATCCTATCCCAAAGAGGGGTTAGTATTTTCAATTTATCCTCTGGCCAAAAAGAGTTAAACATTATTTCTGTAGGCAGTCATGACAGTTTTCAATAGCACTCTTAGTTAAAAAAAAAAAAAAAGAAGAAGGAAAAAAAGGAAGAGAGTAAAGAAAAACATTTTCTCTCAGTCATGGCTATGGGAGTTTTTTAAACTGTGAAATAATGAGAAAAACAAAAGATAATAATGCAATTACATAGAAAAATAACACTGTTAAATCAATACACACACAAAATATATATAAGATTTTATTTTTCAAGGCCCAGGATACAATTTTGTAATTTACTTTTATAATTCAATATGATTATGTGTCCCATGTCATTAAATATCATTTAAAAATGACTAACAAAGATACATACCTATCATATATTAAGTCCTTATCATCTGCCAGGCACTACAGTTAGAACTCTCCATAAGTTATTTCATCCTCACAAAAAGCCTGTGAGATGGTATCATAATACTCATTATACTGATGAACAACTGAGTGTTAAATATTTAGTGATATTTAGGGTTGCAGGACAAATAATTACAATAGTAGTGGTGTTTTTTTTTTTAATTACAAAGTCAAGTACAGAAGTCTTTCAGGCAGAACTTCAGTGGGTACTCTCCTCAAATCAACAAGTGCATGTCTATGAAAAAAACTTTGTAAGTACAAAAACTAAATTAAAATAGGAATACAAATATATTTAAGGTAAAGTTGAAAATCTTGACATTGATGTGACTGAAAAAGAAAGCCTCACATTTGACCACCATACAGAAGTGTAGAGAGGGGTAACTCAAACAACCTGTAGCAGCAGCATGAGCTTTCACAGAAAAAGCTCACAAAATCCCTTTCATAATTACAGGGTTGGAGCCTTCTCATCTGTGACCGTCTTTCTGGATGTCCTGGTTTACCCCTTGCTTTGTATTTTCCTGAGAGAAGAATAAATCCCTTCGTGAATGGAACAATGCGCTTGGTGCCACGTGTTGTAAAGCTATCTATGCTTGGTTTCAGGCCATTGTGAATTATGCACAGCTGTTAATGGGAGAAACAAGGCCCTCCAATCTGATCATTTTATGCAGAAGCAAAGTATAGGTAACCTTTAATCTCCATTTTGTGCCTCTCCCCTTGGCCTGCCGTCCATAAGCATTCACATATTACAGGCCTATGAAGGAGAAAACTTTTCCCCAAGACTTTGAAAGACCTCACTGGGAGACTCACAGAAAAGTCTCTAAGAGGATCATTGCAGGTAAAAGTCATTCTAAGGTGGTTCTTTCTTAGATCTCATTCATTGACGTTTACTTATTAAAGTCCCACAATACCTTTGCTGCAAGGTCACTTCACCTACAGGGCAAAGTCATGGTTTGAAACAACCCTGCGGAGTGTGTGATCACAGCGCTCCGAGCCACTTCCTTTCACCCTCACAAGAGCCCTGTGAGGAAAGTACCACAGGTCACTCCTTTTCTGACATCACTGAAACTTGGAAATCTTCAAGAAACTGGAAAACATGCTAGTGGGTCAGCAGAGACACTGAAACAAGGACAGAGAATGGCTTCTTAATTTCCCTAAATTAACAAGACTGAAATCTTTGGGACTAAGTCATTTTTAAATCCTACGGAAAATAGAATTTCCTGGGCTTCCCTGGTAGTTCAGTCAGTAAAGAATCTGCCTGCAGTGCAATAGACCTGGGTTTGATCCCTGGGTCAGGAAGATCCCCTAGAGAAGAAAATGGAAAACCACTCCAGTATCCTTGCCTGGAAAATCCCATGGACAGAGACGCCTGGTGGACTGCAGTCCAGGGGTTGCAGAGAGTTGGGCATGCGTGAGCAACTGACCCTGAGAAACAGAGAATATACTCCCTATTCTCCATATGGTTGAGTCTTCTCCTCTGAAAAAGCTCACAAAGAAGACAGCCACAAATCTGACATTCAAGACATCTAATTGTATTAAGTAAAAGTGTCAACAGAGTCATGTGTGAAATAAAAATACTTAACATTTAGTGGCTGCTTCCTTTTAATAGGCACTGCCTAAGTGTGTTGCACACATTAACTTATTCAGTTCAATCACTCAGTTGTGTCCGACTCTTTGAGACCCCATGAACCGCATCACACCAGTCCCTGTCCATCATCAACTCCCGGAGTCCACCCAAACCCATGTCCATTGAGTCGGTAATGCCAGCCAACCATCTCATCCTCTGTCGTCCCCTTCTCCTCCTGCCCTCAATCTTTCCCAGCATCAGGGTCTTTTCAAATGAGTCAGCTCTTCGCATCAGGTGGTCAAAGTACTGGAGTTTCAGCTTCAACATCAGTCCTTCCAATGAACACCCAGGACTGATCTCCTTTAGGATGGACTGGTTGGATCTCCTTGCCGTCCAGGGGTCTCTCACATCAGGTGGCCAAAGTATTGGAGTTTTAGCTTCAGCATCAGTCCTTCCAATGAATATTCAGGACTGATTTCCTTTAAGACCTACAGGTTGGATCTCCTTGCAGTCCAAGGGACTCTCAAGAGTCTTCTCCAATACCACAGTTAACTTACTCGGTATCCACAATAATCACATAATATACATTCTACTGTCATCCTCTTTTGGCAAATGAACAAATGAAGGCACACTTGCCCAATAACCTGCATAGCTAATTAAAGTCAGAGCCAGAATTTGAATCCAGGTGGCCTGACTCTAGAACCAAGAGTCTTAACTTTGAGGGTATAATGTCACCGGCTGCTGCTGCTGCTAAGTCATTTCAGTCGTGCCCGACTCTGTGTGACCCCATAGGCGGCAGCCCACCGGGCTCCCCCATCCCTGGGATTCTCCAGGCAAGAATACTGGAGTGGGTTGCTATTTCCTTCTCCAATGCATGAAAGAGAAAAGTGAAAGTGAAGTCGCTCAGTCTGTCCGACCGTCAGCGACCCCATGGACTGCAGCCCACCAGGCTACTCCGTCCATTGGATTTTCCAGGCAAGAGTACTGGGGTGGGGTGCCATTGCCTTCCCCATAATGTCACCTAGAGTGGGTCAAAACAGACTCGTTTAATAGTCTGTTTCCTTTGCATTTCAATTAAGAATGAACTAAGGCCAAGTTTCTAAGCCACTCTCACTTGTCTTTAATCTATGAAATAAAATTTGAGAAGTAATTCATGGAGTCATGAGGATTCCATGAGTTAGTACACAGAAAACACTTATGGCACATAAGAAACATACCATAAATGTTGAATAATACTATTATTGGGCTTTTTTTCTCCCACATCTTTCTCTTTAATGCCTTTGATGTTCACATATATCCATTCATTCAGCCGACAAGCATAAAAAGCCTACCATGTGATAGGCTCCAAGGAAAGCAATGAAGAATGACAGATACCATCATGCTTCTCACAAATTAGCTGAGAAATCCAATTTATAAATCATGCACTATATCATATGAGAAGTGTTATACAGAAGACATACAGATGGCTAACAAACACGTGAAAAGATGCTCAACATCACTCATTATCAGAGAAAATGCAAATCAAAACCACAATGTGGTACCACTTCACGCCAGTCAGAATGGCTGCGATCCAAAAGTCTACAAGCAATAAATGCTGGAGAGGGTGTGGAGAAAAGGGAACCCTCTTACACTGTTGGTGGGAATGCAAACTAGTACAGCCACTATGGAGAACGGTATGGAGATTCTTTTAAAAACTGGAAATAGAACTGCCTTATGACCCAGCAATCCCACTGCTGGGCATACACACCGAGGAAACCAGAATTGAAAAAGACACGTGTACCCCAATGTTCATCGCAGCACTGTCTATAATAGCCAGGACATGGAAGCAACCTAGATGTCCATCAGCAGACAAATGGATAAGAAAGCTGTGGTACATATACACAATGGAGTATTACTCAGCCATTAAAAAGAATACATTTGAATCAGTTCTAATGAGNCAGAATTGAAAAAGACACGTGTACCCCAATGTTCATCGCAGCACTGTCTATAATAGCCAGGACATGGAAGCAACCTAGATGTCCATCAGCAGACAAATGGATAAGAAAGCTGTGGTACATATATACAATGGAGTATTCCTCAGCCATTAAAAAGAATACATTTCAATCAGTTCTAACGAGGTGGATGAAACTGGAGCCTATTATACAGAGTGAAGCAAGCCAGAAAGAAAAACACCAATATAGTATACTAACGCATATATATGGAATTTAGAAAGATGGTAACGATAACCCTGTATGCAAGACAGCAAAAGAGACACAGATGTATAGAACAGTCTTTTGGACTCTGTGGGAGAGGGAGAGAATGGGATGATATGAGAGAATGGCAATGAAACATGTATAATATCATATATGAAACGAATCGCCAGTCCTGGTTCGATGCAGGATACAGGATGCTTGGGGCTGGTGCACTGGCATGACCCAGAGGGATGGTACGGGGAGGGAGGAGGGAGGGGGGGTTCAGGATGGAGAACACGTGTAAACCTGTGGCGGATTCATGTTGATGTATGGCAAAACCAATACAATATTGTAAAGTAATTAACCTCCAATTAAAATAAATAAATTTAAATTAAAAAAAAAACTACGTGAGCACAGTGGAGGTGTTATTTGAGTCATACCATGAGGCACCTTTTCATAAGGCAAGAAGGGGTAATGTAACAATCCATCAGAGCTAGAGAATAGAGGACAAAAATTATGTGCCCTTAAGGAGAAAGGTTTTTTAGTGAAGGATAATTACTTTACTGAATTTTGCTGTTTTCTCTCAAACCTCAATATGAATCAGCCATAGGTATACATATATCCCCTCCCTTTGGAACTCCTTCCCATCTCCCTCCCCATCCTACCCCCTAGGTCTATTAAAGGACAACTAATAAGGTTTAGTAAGAAGAAATAAAAAGAGTAAAAGTAGTCACACAGAAAATGAGAAAAAGAAAGACAATGTTACGATAACGTACTGTATGGATGCTGAATTGGAGACCAGTTGGAGAATAAGTTTTAAAACAAAACACTTTTGAAGCAGGTATGAAACTAGGCCAGAGGTTTATAGATACAGCTATATGCTATAACTCACTGATAAGGCAAAATCATTACAGCAAACACTGGTTCTACTCCCTCAAAGCTTCTAGGGGATGAAGCAGTGCAAAAAGAGAATGGATGGGTGGTCATTGATTAACTCAGGCAGGAGCCTGACACCTTGAGAAAGAAGGTTAGTATTCCCTCTGGGCACCTAACCGCTGTGTCCACCTAACCTCAGGCGATCTTCTCTACTCTCTAGGACTCTTGCCTACCAACTTCCCATACAAAATGCTCCACAAATCTGACTTCAGGCTTGAAACTCACTGTCTTTAAAATGTTCTTATTTAAATGAAAAAACTGTGGTAGTTCTACTTTGGAGTTTGTGTATCCCTTATAGTCATTTTTGTTTTTTACTCTCTTACTTCTTGCATTAACATTTTGGTTCACCTACTCATATTTGGCATGAGAAGTTTTGCTCAACTTCCTCTTACCAATCAGCTCTGGTTTCATCAAGGAATAAGATTATAGTTAACTGTTAAACTCTTCAATACCTTTGAGTATGATCATCAAACTGGACGTTTCTCCATCTACTATAAGTTTAATATCCATCAATGCGTCTAACAGAATTTCACACTCAGCCAGACATCCATAAAATTTGCAATCTGAATTAGGAAGCTCTAGAACATAACTCCTCAAACAGAAATCATCTCCTATACAATCAATACACATGTAACATTAAAAGGCAGGCTCTGCGGAAAGAGATGTGGTAACTGAGATTAATTTAATCACAGTGCTTCAAATACATAATCTAATTTTAAAACACTTAGGAAAAGTCAGTCCTAAATCCTTCCTTGTACAAACGGGAGCTCTTACCTGTCTTGATCAAGGCTGATACAGGTAAAAAAAGGCAGAGCAATCCAACACCATGTGCTTCCAGTTCTTTGCTTTTGCACCTCCTAAAAGAATGCACTCCTCTGACATTTTTAAGTTGACCTCTTAAATTTTAATCATAAACTTAATGAAGAATTTCCAACATTATATATGTATCTATTCCATATTTTCTAGTTTTACTGAGATAAAATTGACAAAGAAAATTTGTATATTCAGGGTGTACACGATGATTTAATATACATGTATAGTGAGATGATTACCACAATCAAACTAATCAACATTTCTATCACCTCATATAGTTATTTTCTTTTTTTGCGATGAGGAGATTCAAGATCTAGTTTCTGAGCAAATCCTAAGCACGTCATAATACAGTACTAACAACAACAGTCATCATACTATGCATTAGCTCTCTAAAACTTATTTATCTTATAATTGGAAGTTTGCACCCTTTGATCAAGGTCTCGCCATTTCCCCCACCCCTCGGCACCCACCATTTTATTCACTGGTTCTGTAAATTCAACTTTTTGAGATTTCACACATAAATGATATCATACAGTATTGTCTTTCTGTGTCTGGATTATTTCACTTAGCATAACTTCCTCCAGGATCTTCATGTTGTCTCAAAAGGCAAGATTCTTTTCTTTTTTATGGTTGAATAACATTTATATTATTATTACATGCACATATATATACATATATATATGCCAACACTATTTTAAATATATTTTTGTTGCAACCCTGGTTACTGTAGATTTCGCCCATTTATTTGTGAAATATGCTTACCAAACAATCTAGTTGCTAAGCATGTCCTCACTGTCAAATCAATAAACCAAGTCAAACATTATCTTTCAGAAAAGCCTGACTTCATTTTTCATTTCAAATAAATGTGCTAATCTGCCTTCTCAGTAACCCCTCCCTCCCTCTATACACACAGAAATCAAGTTCAACTCTAAAAGAAATAAGTCATGGACACCTGTGGTGTATTTGTTACCAAGATAAAATAAGGCCCTGTCCCGTCTAGAATTCTGACCAGAGCTCTGTTTGCTTTGCTATAGATCCTCACTCAGGAGCTAAGAATTGCCAAATGGTGCCTTTGTTTGGAGAGCCTGAGATTTTTGCATCCAAAAGCAATCAACTACTGAAAGATTCATGCTGGGTGAAAAGCATGCGGGACTCCACCTCCAAGGAGGAGGAAAGCAATTTGTGAAGGGGAAGGTGGGAAAGGAGAACCAGCCAACCACAAGTGCTCTCAGGCAACCAATTTCAGGAAAGCAGATATGTGCATTGAGCAACTAAATACCATTTAAACTACTTTTGCATGCAAAATCCGTAGAAAGCTTCTGTGAAATGACAGGTGTATATATACCCCCTTCTGAAGACTACTAACCTAAGAACAGCTGCAGAGTGGAATTCAAAATTGAACGTCGGGCACACAAACTGAAAACTCTCAGTCATAAAGTCCTAAGCAAAGAAGCAGAATCAAGACACATGGCAACACAGTAAAAGCTCTGAGATACGTAGGTTCAACTTAGGCAAGGCTGAGCTTGGACTTTGTAATCGTCATGCTCAGGGTTTGGATTCCAGCTCTACCACTTAAGAGTACTGTGACTTTTAAATAAATATTTCTTTTTGGATGACCTTTATTGAGATATCATGGAGTGTAAGGTATACAATATAAGGACTGAATATATGTATATATTATGAAATGATCACCACAGTGAGTAAACACATCCATCAACTCACACGATTATGATTTTGTGTGAATTTGGTGAGAACTTTTAAAATCTACTCTCTCAGCAACTTTCAATACAATACGGCATTGTTAACTATAGTCACCATGCTATACATTAGATTGGATTTTGTCTACTGAATTCAATAGTCCTAACAGTTTTTTAGTGGAGTCCTTAGAATTTTCTATTTAGAAGATCATGCTATCATCAAACAGAGACAATTTTACTTCTTCCGTTTCAATTCAGATGGCTCTTACCTCTTTTCTTGCCTTATGTCTCTGGCTAGGACTTGCAGAGTCAACAGGACTTCCTATATCGAATAGGAATGGTGAGAGTGGGCACCCCTGCCTTTTTGCTGATCTTATAGGAAAAGCTTTCAGTCTTTCCTCATTGAGTGTGACTTTTGACATATGCATATTAGTAAGTGTGGTCTATCACATTCATAAAATGAAAGGAAAAAACCATACGATCATCTCAATACAGGAAACAAAAAGCACTGGACAGAATTCAACATCCACTCACAGTAAGAACTCTCAACAACTGGATAAAAAAGGAACACATTTCAACAAAGCAGGACGTATATGACAAGTCCTTTATCTCCTTAAGGCTCAGTTTCCTCAACTATCAAACAGGAGTGATGGTCATCATGTCATGATGATGACTATGTTACAAATAACTGTGCTTCACTGAACTGTTGTGAAGGTTAGATGAGACAGCAAGAGACATTTAGGACAAAACCTGCCATGTCGTAAACATTCAATCAATGCTAACAGACAGTAATTTAGGCTGTGAGTAAGGGGACTGTTAACAAAATCAAGGCAACTCAGACAAAATGGAGACATTTTCAATTACAGGCCCACCCTCTGTCTCTAAAATTGACTTCCATGAATCTAACCCCAATCACAGCACAGTTTAAGAACATAAGAATCATCCCTTCTTACTATTGACCTAAGGGGTAAACAGCACTAATAAGATTCTGCTATTTTTTAAGCTACTCTCAAATCTTTATCTGAATTTCAAATTGAGTTTAAGGTGCCCAGAGTCTAATAGTTTATGACACAGTTAACAAAGGAAATGAACTCAAGAGAGCTTAGTTAGAAAACCCCTACAGGTGTGAAGAGAGAGTCTTTTGCAAACCAAGAGATTTGGAATTTAATTTGTGCAAGTATGGAGGGGACTTCCAGCCAGCCATCTGTCCGGGAAAGCTTAGAACAGATAAGAATTTAATTTGTCTGGAATGACCTAGGCTTAATTTCACAAACATTTTCACTTCTGAATAAGCCTAGAGCTTCGCCTTTGAGTGGCCATCCAAAAAATAAAAAAAAATTCCTAGACATGAAGAAATTAAATTAACTTCAGTGACTCATAAAAAGTAAGGTATTACTAGATATCTGTTAATATTAAACATATGAACACATAATCAATGAAATTGCCCCATAGATCAAGCTCATTCAAGACCACAAACAGTTAATTCTATTTCATTTTTTAAAACCTTTCTAGAACTGGTTTGTTCTTTCATCTTTACCTCCCCACTTGCTAAGGTAAATCAGAGACCCAGGATGTAATTATATCAATTGCCTCTAAAAACAAAGACCAAATATTGAAAGAGCAAAGAAGATACTGCACTGTCTCCCAAAGCTTTTGTGAAAGCAGAGCCCAAAATCATGGCTTATGTTACTAGTGGACAAACTATGAAACAGAGTGCGTCATTACATGCAGCAAACAGCAAGTCAGCAGAGAATCAAGGGGTCATGGCACTACACCCATGAGACAATGTGTTACCTCATTCATCCTAAAGACAACTCTAGAAATAATTCTATTTAATAAGAAAAGGTGCAACAATTTTCTATATATAAACAATACAATCCTTCAAAGAATGTCAAAAATAAAAAGGCTATATTATCCAATAAGCTCTGGGATCTGGGAGAGACAATATACTGTGTGCTATGCTGTGCTGAGTTGCTGAGTCATGTCCAATTTTTTGCAACCCCATGGACTCTCTCCTGCAACCCCACTAGGCTCCTCTGTCCATGGGGATTCTCCAGGCAAGATACTGGAGTGGGTTGCCATGCCCTCCTCCAGGGGATTTTCCCAACCCCGGGATCAAACCCAGGTCTCCCACATTGCAGGTGGATTCTTTAGCATCTGAACCAACAGGGAAGCCCAAGAATACTGGAGTGGGTAGCCTACCCCTTCTAAAGGGGAACTTCCCAACCCAAGTATCGAACCAGGGTCTTCCGGACTGCAGGTGGAATTTTTTACCAGCGGGGCTACCAGCGAAGCCCGGTCAACCTATTCAGTTCAGTTCAGTCGCTCAGTCATGTCCGACTCTGCGACTCCGTGGATTGCAGTACACCAGGCTTCCCTGTCCATCACCAACTCCCGGAGCTTGCTCAAACTAACGTCCATCAAATGGGTGATGCCATCCAGCCACCTCATCCTGTGTCATCCCCTTCTTCTTCTGCAACGTACTAATCTTTAGTAAATGATGACTTTCACATTAAAAATAGTATCAAGCAATGCTGTTTATCTAAACCCATTCAAGCTGCCTCTTTGATCTCTTTCCATGAAAAGTTTCATTTCTAAAAATTCATTCATACTTATCTATGATTGAGATTGGTACCATATGGAGATAAATTTTATGAACCTCGGTAAGCTGAAGAATCTGATGGCACTGCTTTATTAAAAGGAAATTTCTATTACTGCATAATAGCAATTTAGAATTGGCATCCTAGTTAATTTTGTCACACCATAACTTAGAGGATGTTCAAGTGGGAGGGGACATGGGTGAGGCTATGGCTGACTCATGTTGATGTCTGCTAGAAACCAGCATAATACTATAAAGCACTTATCCTCTTCAATTAGAAATAAACAAAATAAAAAGAATAAAAATAGAGATCTATAAGCTGGCAATTAAAAAAAGATAAGCTTTCAAAATCACATCCAATGAATGAAATTTACTACAGTATTAAATGCATTATCATTATAATGTTTGCTTTGGAAACTAGATTTAATTGTAAGAAAATCTGTGATGTTTTGTCTTTTCTGAGAAATTGGGTGGGTGATTAAATAAGTGGATGAGAGTGTGTACTATATTTTTTTGGTTCCAGAAACTTTACTAATGTTCAGTAAAGAAATACAGCATGAAAGAAATTAAAAAAAAAAAAGAATACTTGTAAAATCAGTAGCATGATTCAAATTCCTAAAAGACAGAAAAAATGATTATTGACTATAAAAGCCAGAGGGAAATTTCAGGCTTATGACAAGATAAAAACAGGAAAAAATATATATTTTTTTGATATTTGAAAACATATCTAATCACCAGAGCTGCTCTCACAAATATCAGAGAGACAGACTTACTCACAGGCCACCTACCTAAAGTTGTTGTACCTGTCTTTTAAGATTGATTCTCTCAATACAAGGATGACTGTCTTTCCAATATTTCTTTTTCAGCCTTATAGACTACAGAAATACCCACATAAGGAGAGCGAGAAGGACACACACACATCGTAAATCACGGGGGACAGGTCAGTTTCAGGTTTAGTTAATTCAGTCAACATCCTTTCCCAGCTCAAGGCAGCCTCATCTTCCCTGGGGAATTAACTGCCACGTAATCATCACTGCCACGTAATCATCACTTGGATTATCAAGCTCTACTCTTTCATTCCCAGCTTGGTAAGAAAACGGTTCTCCTCCCACTTTTTTCAAAAAGAAAAGTTGAGGGGTGGTGGGGGGAAATACAATGGTCACTACTACATCCTTCCCCTGGATCCAACGTTCACTAGCAATTTGCCACGTCTGCCTATCTCTCCATACATACAACAATGTGGATGTTCTTTGGCTCATCCATTTGAAAGCCGCAGAAATCATAACTCACCCTAAAATTGCCAGCATGTGATTCTTAAGATTAATATCTTCTGTATGATCACAAATTATTACTCCACCCAAGAAAATAAACAATTATATAGTATTATCTATTATTCAGTCTGTGTTCAGATTTCACCAGTGGGTGAAAGAACATTTGTTTTAACTTCCCCCTTCAACCTGGATCCAGTCTAAGCTCATAGATCACAATTGGCAATTATGTCTCTTTAGGTTTATTTAGGCTAAAGAATAGTTTCTCTCTGTTTCTCTTTCTCAGACACACCAATCCACCCAGCCAGCCACATCCACACCCATACACACACACACACACACACACACACACACACAGAGTGTGCTCTTTTATGACAATGACGTTTTGAAAAGTTCCAGAAAACTCTTCTTTAATGTATTTTGAACTTGACTATTTTCCTCTTCAGGCATTTACCTTGTTTTTCTATCCCCCATGTTTCCTAAAATATTGACTTTGGCACAGGCTTGATTAGAGTCAAGTTAGACATTTTTGAGAGAATATTTCACAATGGTGATGTTCTACCATCCGTCTATACTTATATGGGGGATTTCTGTTTTATAGAGCTTTGTTTTTTGATTTCCTCTGTTCTCCTCCTTACGCTACTACCCTTTTTGAATACCACTATGGACTATAATAATAATAATGTGTGCATGCCCAGTCATGTCTGACTCTTTGTCACTCCATGGAATGATGCCCTAAATGATGATGCTGTGAAAGTGCTGCACTCAATATGCCAATAAATTTGGAAAACTCAGCAGTGGCCACAAGACTAGAAAAGGTCAATTTTCATTCCAATCCCAAAGAAAGGCAATACCAAAGAATGTTCAAACTATCTCACAATTGCATTCATCTCACATGCTATCAAAGTAATGCTCAAAATTCTCCAACCAAGGCTTCAACAGTACATGAACTGAGAACTTCCAGATGTTCAAAATGGATTTAGAAAAGGCAGAAGAACCAGAGATAAAATTGCCAACATCCTCTGGATCATAGAAAAAGCAAGAGAATTCCAGAAAAACATCTGCTTCACTGACTACACTAAAGCCTTTGACTGTGTGGATCACAACAAACTGTGGACAATTCTTCAAGATATGGGAATACCAGATCACTTTACCTGCTTCCTGAGAAATCTGTATGCAGGTCAAGAAGCAACAGTTAGAACTGTACATGGAACAACAGACTGGTCCCAAATCAGGAAAGGAGACTGTCAAAGCTGAATATTGTCACCCTGCTTATTTAACTTGTATGCAGAGTACATCATGTGAAATGT
>SJYX01005846.1:446422-469990 GCA_006410675.1 Oreotragus oreotragus | reverse complement strand
AAAAAAAAAAAAATCAGCTCAGCTATTACCTCTACAGTGAAGCTACAACAGATGAACACACTCATTATGTACTGATTCTAAACGCTGTTCTAAAGGCCCTACTATGTGACGGGCTTGGTAGAAACATTCTTTTGGTACCATGTTCAAACTTGAGTTATGACAGTTATAATGATGTATTAATAATAACACTTGTGATTTTATCTTCTTCATCTGTCATGCATTTCTTGACGATAAGAACTGTAATCTCTGGTCCAGCTCTCTTGTTTTTCTTTCTTGGGTCCAAGAGGAGGCTGGCATGCCAGGCTATGCCTAGTAAAGAGCCCTCCTTGAGGTCACCTCATAACTGGGGGGGGTCCTGGATAAGGCTTCAAGGACTGACACTAGCCTGAGCCCACGTGTAGAATACAAATAGCGAAAGTGAAGAAAGGTGAAATAAGATCTTCATCCCAGATGAAAGGATAGAGCTGAAAGAGACAAACGGGCCAACCAGAGATGAAACGCAGGTACGGGAAAACTGAAGATTAATTTTTGAGCTAACGTCACGAACAAAGCTCATCAGTGGATCACTTCACTGGAACAGAGCCATAACCTTCAAGGGGCAACATGAATCTAAATACATTATATTAATCTCTGTAACCGTCCTATAGCCTAACGTAGTAATAGGAATGGATGCTGCAAAAATATGCTGAATTAATTAACACTTTTGCAAGCAGTAATTATATATGCATACATGTATACAGTGTGTCTTCATATGACCCAGAAGGCAAAACGAAGACATTAGAAACACTAATTTTAGAGCAGGATGTCAGAGCAGATGCAATCTAAAAGCAGTGACTTGAGATTACTAACATCTATCACACAGCACATATCAAAAGACTAATTTATTCTAACATACACAAGTCATACTCAATTTTTTAAAAAGGCTGAACCGAAATATGAAAGAAGGAGCTTTGGACATAAAATTGTCATGTTGACCGAGCACCACAGCAAACCATTCTGCAGTAAAACAAAAAACTAAAGCAGTGAAGCAGAAAGAAACACAGGTCAAACAATGCTGAACAGGCCTGGGATCGCGAAGCCTTTCCAGCCCTAGTCTCAATCCCTTCCCAGGTTGTGAGATGCACCTCTGCGTTTCAGTTCTATAAGACACCCTGAATCCTTTTAGTGTATCCGCTTTTGCTTAAACTAGCTCAAACTGGTTTCTGTTACCTAAAAACAGGAAATCTTAAGTAAATATTAACACCACAAGTGCTTTGCCTCTGTTACCTTGATTACATCCAAAAACTTCATTGCCAGAAACATCTACCCCTTTAATAAATCCTGGTTCATTTCTTATTCATCTTTCCAACCTCCAGTGTATTCAATTAGCATCTAATGAGCACCTACTTCATGCCAGCCACTGCTAGCACCTGGCAACAGAATGATAAGGAAGCCATGGATCCTGCACTCAAATTCATAATCTAGCGAAGTACTTATGTCAAATGTGAGTCTTGATCAATTAGTGGGTTCCTAGAAGTACTTTTCAAAATTTTGAAATATGTGAAAATAAAAGTAGAAATAAGTAGTAAGGTTAAACATTGCTTTCTACAACTTTTCTTTCAGCTACACATGTGTTTGCAATGGATAGCTATATAATATGTATTTCTAACTAAGTCATGAACAAAGAGTTTGAAAAATACCAGTGGATCAGTACTTCTTAATAACCTCAACAAATACCAGACAGAAGTTGTGCCTCAGAGAATCCATTAGTGCTTAAATTAATAAAAAATAATTTTAATTGGTGTATCCTTAGTTTGTGTTTATTTTACATGCTTGAAAACAGTTACTGGTTCGCCTCAACTACATTAAACAGTCCTCCTTGTTTAGTTTTAATTAGCTAAGCAAATTCTTTTCTCTTTGACTTAAACAGGATAAAGAAAAGTTCAAATCAGCATGTCAGAATCATTATAAACTCTTAATTAGCTGAGTATAAATTTAGTAAATTTCTGCCTTACTTACAATGAATGCCGACTGGGAGAAACCCAATCATCACCAAGGTAACTACTGCGCTACAAGAGATGAAAAGTTAGCCTAGGAAAAGACGACCATGAGGCAGAAGATACCAGAATTCAAATATTATTAAAAGTCTACAATGACTAAATGGTCTAACGTAATTTCTGAAAAACAGTAACTGAAGAGAATGTAAGAAGACTACATCAAATGACACTTGGGTATACCCTGGCATTTTGTGTATTTTCCACATTATCTTAAACCTAAAAATCTGATTGCATTTCAAGGAAAATGATCTCAAACACATTTACTCTCTAAAGACTTGCAATCGTTATCAACTAGCAGGAGTTATGATACCCTTGGTTAGTCAACAAGAATCTTCCCTGAACACCCAGCACATGCTGCTCTAGGAATTATGCAGAACAACATAAATAATGTGGAATGTCATGAAATATTGATACTTTAAAACTCATCATAGTCGGTCTCCCAAGACAATAGAAATAAAAGTAAAAATAAACACATGGGGGACTTCCCTGGTGGTCCAGTAGTTAAGAATCTGCATTGCAATGCGGAGGACAGGAGTTCAATCCCTGGTTAGGGAACTAAGATTCCACGTGCCCTGGAGCAGCTAAGCCAGGCACCACAGCTACTGAGCCTGCATACCCTAGGGCCCGGGATCCACGACAAGAGGTGCTCACGAGCCACAACCAGAGAGAAGCCTGCATGCCACAACAAAGACCCAGCGCAGCCAAACTTACAAGAAAAGTAAAATAAACCAATGGCACCTATTCAAACTTGTAAGCTTTTGCACAGCAAAGGAAACTACGAACAAAACAAAAAGATAACCTATGGAATAACAGAGAATACTTGCAAATGATGTGACCCACAAGGGTTAATTTCCAAAATACACAAACAGCTCATACAATTCAACAACCGTAAGGCTCGGAGAACCGCACTCTGAAAAGGACACTCAGGGAGAGTCTCTAGTGGACTGACAGAGTTGATCATCTCACTGCGCAGCTCTATAATTCTCAGGGAATAGAGCATAAGGCAGACTTGCACGTAGCCATTCCAGATAAACATTAAAACATTCAAGCATAAAATACAGTTCCCATCACCAAAGACATAACATAGCTTTGGCGAAACTCTAAAGGGAGTCTTATCATGAAACAACAGTCCTTGCTCTCAGAAACAGGTGGTCAGAAGGAAGCCTTCGAACGCCTCAAGGCCGGGCGTATAACCCTTCGTTATCCGTTCCCACCCTCGGCACTCGGTGAACGCTCATAACCCTTTGTTATGCTCGTTCCGGCTTCCAACCTTCGTCATGAGTGGAGCAAATACATTTTCAGTATTTGCTTAAAGCCTTCCAGCTCCTCCACAAACAATCGAAAAACAAAGAACCCAATCAAAAAACAGGCAGGAGACTTAAATAGACAACCCTTCAAAGAAAACACACAAATGGCTAATAGACACATGAAAAGACGCTTATCATCCCTAATTATCAGAGAAATGCAAGCCCAAACTACCATGAGCTACCACCTCACACCAGTCAGAATGGTCATCATTAAAAAGTCGACAAATAACAAATGCTGGAGAGGGTATGGAGAAAGGGAACCCTCTTGCATGTTGGTGGAAATGTAAGTTGGTCAGTCATCATGAAAAACAAGAAGGATGCTCCTCAAAAAAAACTAAAAGTAGAATTGCCACATGATCCAGCAATTCCACTCCTGGGCATATACATAAGATGTGTATAAGAGACAGGGATAAGGCTTCAAGGACTGACACTAGCCTGAGCCCACGTGTAGAATACAAATAGCGAAAGTGAAGAAAGGTGAAATAAGATCTTCATCCCAGATGAAAGGATAGAGCTGAAAGAGACANCTGTGCCCATCTTTGCATGAAATGTTCCCTTGGTATCTCTAATTTTCTTGAAGAGATCTCTAGTGTTTCCCGTTCTATTGTTTTCCTCCATTTCTTTGCACTGATCCCTGAGGAAGGCTTTCTTATCTCTCCTTGCTATTCTTTGGAAGTCTGCATTCAAATGGGTATATCTTTCCTTTTCTCCTTTGCCTTTTTCTTCTCTTCTTTTCATAGCTGTTTGTAAGCCCTCCTCAGACAACCATTTAGCCTTTTTGCATTTCTTTTTCTTGGAGATGGTCTTGATCCCTGTCCTGTACAATGTCACGAACTTCCGTCCATAGTTCTTCAGGCACCCTGTCTATCAGATCTAGTCCCTTGAATCTATTTGTCACTTCCACTGTATAGTCGTAAGGGATTTGATTTAGGACATACCTGAATGGTCTAGTGGTTTTCCCTACTTTCTTTAATTTAAGTCTGAATTTGGCAATAAGGAGTTTATAATCTGAGCCACAGTCAGCCCCAGTCTTGTTTTTGCTGACTGTATAGAGCTTCTCCACCTTTGGCTGCAAAGAATCTAATCAATCTGATTTCAGTATTGACCATCTGGTGATGTCCATATGTAGAGTCTTCTCTTGTGTTGTTGGAAGAGGGTGTTTGCTATGATCAGTGCATTCTCTTGGTAAAACTCTATTAGCCTTTGCCCTGTTCATTCTGTATTCCAAGGCCAAATTTGCCTGTTACTCCAGGTGTTTCCTGACTTCCTATTTGTGCATTCCAGTCCCCTATAATGAAAAGGACATCCTTTCTGGGAGTTAGTTCTAGAAGGTCCTGTAGGTCTTCATAGAACCATTCAACTTCAGCTTCTTCAGCATTATCAGTCAAGGCATAGACTTAGATTACCGTGATGTTGAATGGTTTGCCTTGGAAACAGAGATCATTCTGTCGTTTTTGAGACTGCATCCAAGTGCTGCATTTTGGACTGTTTTGTTGACTGTGATGGCTACCCCATTTCTTCTAAAGGATTCTTGCCCACAGTAGATATAATGATCATCTGAGTTAAAATTACCCAATCCAGTCCATTTTAGTTCACTGATTCCTAAAATGTTGATGCTCACTCGTGCCATCTCCTGTTTGACCACTTCCAATTTGCCTTGATTCATGGACCTAACATTCCAGGTTCGTATGCAATACTGCTCTTTACAGCATCGGACTTTACTTCCATCCCCAGTCATATCCACAACTGGGTGTTGTTTTTGCTTTGTCTCCATCTCTTCATTCTTTCTGGAGTTAGTCCTCCACTGATCTCCAGTAGCATATTGGGCACCTACTGACCTGGGGAGTTCATCTTTTAGTGTCCTATCTTTTTGCCTTTTCATACTGTTCAGGGGGTTCTCAAGGCAAGAATACTGAAGTGGCTTGCCATTCCCTTCTCCAGTGGACCATGTTTTGTAAGAACTCTCCACCATGACCCATCCATCTTGGGTGGCACTATAGGGCATGGCTCATAGTTTCATGATGATCACATAGGAAGCCCTTGGTGTTCCTTAATCAAGGGTTTTGTCTAATTACATTTTCTTCTAATTCTCTCTGTTCCCAAACTGATCAAGGCATCAGCTGTCACCTGCACTCCACTATTCCCAGGATTAAAGTGACTGACAACCTTGGCTGCACATTAGCATGACCTCAGTAGCTTTTAAACCATAACAAGCTGGGTCCCCATCCCACATTAATTAAATCAGTATCTTTATAAGAAGCACCAGGTCATGGTTTTGTTGCTGTTTAGTTTCCCCAGCAGGCAGTCAAGGTCCAGACCTACTGCTCTTCTAGATCCATCACATCAACCTTCCTGATGAACCTCACCTGAGTATTCCACAGACCCCCCCCCCCCAAACTTCTCTCCTATCTGACATGTGCTTCCACCAGCACTAAGCTAGAACATTTTCTTCTCTTCTTCCTTAACTGACCCCAGGAGCGTTAGGTGGTCCTTCCTCCAATCTTCCACAGAATTCTGTCAATGCCCCCGTGAGAGCATCCATCACCATTTATTGGAACTGTGCATATGTCCTTCATCCCCCTAAGACTGGATTTTCTTTTTTCATTTTTGTATCCCAAGCATCCACAAATGGGTGGCACCAGAGGGTGAGTGATAGCCAAAAAGACTAACCAAACTTTTACAATCAGTTCTAAGAAGTAGCTGCAAGGCTGGAAAACAAGAGAAATAGCTAAGGGATGATTAACCAGGAAAACACAGGATGACAGTTATGGAGGAGGACACAGAAGGGAGGGGACGGTGCACCTGAGCCTCCAGCCCATACACTGAGTAGACTAGACTGATCCTACGCTGGAGCTAACCATCCTGCAAAGTCTATCCCCCTAGAGTATATCAAATGTAAGTGCTTTTCACCCTCATAGCTATAGCACTTAGGTGGATGGAGTCGTCAGTGTCTTTGCCTGGACTTCTAAAACAACATCACAATTCATGCTCATACTGTACTGCCCATTCCTTGCCACCCCAAGCTTAGACTCACCACAGAGCAACCTTTAGAAAAAGAAAATCTCCTCCCATTACTCCTGCACTGGAAATTCTCATGTAGCTCTGAGATCGAAGTCCAGATTCTCTACCATAACCTGTAAGGCCTTCCTCAAGCTGTCTCTAACCAATCTCTTCCACTGTTCTCCTACCTTGTACCAATGCAACATGTACCAATGCCACATTCACACTTGACCAGCTCACAACTTCATTCCTGTACACAAGCTGTTCTTACGGTAAAAATGTCAACCCACTACCCACCCATCTTCCAATTTTCACAGATCCTGAAAAAAAAAAAAAATCAGCTCAGCTATTACCTCTACAGTGAAGCTACAACAGATGAACACACTCATTATGTACTGATTCTAAACGCTGTTCTAAAGGCCCTACTATGTGACAGGCTTGGTAGAAACATTCTTTTGGTACCATGTTCAAACTTGAGTTATGACAGTTATAATGATGTATTAATAATAACACTTGTGATTTTATCTTCTTCATCTGTCATGCATTTCTTGACGATAAGAACTGTAATCTCTGGTCCAGCTCTCTTGTTTTTCTTTCTTGGGTCCAAGAGGAGGCTGGCATGCCAGGCTATGCCTAGTAAAGAGCCCTCCTTGAGGTCACCTCATAACTGGGGGGGGTCCTGGATAAGGCTTCAAGGACTGACACTAGCCTGAGCCCACGTGTAGAATACAAATAGCGAAAGTGAAGAAAGGTGAAATAAGATCTTCATCCCAGATGAAAGGATAGAGCTGAAAGAGACAAACGGGCCAACCAGAGATGAAACGCAGGTACGGGAAAACTGAAGATTAATTTTTGAGCTAACGTCACGAACAAAGCTCATCAGTGGATCACTTCACTGGAACAGAGCCATAACCTTCAAGGGGCAACATGAATCTAAATACATTATATTAATCTCTGTAACCGTCCTATAGCCTAACGTAGTAATAGGAATGGATGCTGCAAAAATATGCTGAATTAATTAACACTTTTGCAAGCAGTAATTATATATGCATACATGTATACAGTGTGTCTTCATATGACCCAGAAGGCAAAACGAAGACATTAGAAACACTAATTTTAGAGCAGGATGTCAGAGCAGATGCAATCTAAAAGCAGTGACTTGAGATTACTAACATCTATCACACAGCACATATCAAAAGACTAATTTATTCTAACATACACAAGTCATACTCAATTTTTTAAAAAGGCTGAACCGAAATATGAAAGAAGGAGCTTTGGACATAAAATTGTCATGTTGACCGAGCACCACAGCAAACCATTCTGCAGTAAAACAAAAGACTAAAGCAGTGAAGCAGAAAGAAACACAGGTCAAACAATGCAGAACAGGCCTGGGATCGCGAAGCCTTTCCAGCCCTAGTCTCAATCCCTTCCCAGGTTGTGAGATGCACCTCTGCGTTTCAGTTCTATAAGACACCCTGAATCCTTTTAGTGTATCCGCTTTTGCTTAAACTAGCTCAAACTGGTTTCTGTTACCTAAAAACAGGAAATCTTAAGTAAATATTAACACCACAAGTGCTTTGCCTCTGTTACCTTGATTACATCCAAAAACTTCATTGCCAGAAACATCTACCCCTTTNCAGAAGGAAGCCTTCGAACGCCTCAAGGCCGGGCGTATAACCCTTCGTTATCCGTTCCCACCCTCGGCACTCGGTGAACGCTCATAACCCTTTGTTATGCTCGTTCCGGCTTCCAACCTTCGTCATGAGTGGAGCAAATACATTTTCAGTATTTGCTTAAAGCCTTCCAGCTCCTCCACAAACAATCGAAAAACAAAGAACCCAATCAAAAAACAGGCAGGAGACTTAAATAGACAACCCTTCAAAGAAAACACACAAATGGCTAATAGACACATGAAAAGACGCTTATCATCCCTAATTATCAGAGAAATGCAAGCCCAAACTACCATGAGCTACCACCTCACACCAGTCAGAATGGTCATCATTAAAAAGTCGACAAATAACAAATGCTGGAGAGGGTATGGAGAAAGGGAACCCTCTTGCATGTTGGTGGAAATGTAAGTTGGTCAGTCATCATGAAAAACAAGAAGGATGCTCCTCAAAAAAAACTAAAAGTAGAATTGCCACATGATCCAGCAATTCCACTCCTGGGCATATACACAGACAAAACTATAATGCGAAAAGATATATGCACCCCTACAACCTAAACGTCCATTTTCAGCTGAACAGATAAAGAAGATGGGGTGGGTGGGTGTGTGGGTGTGTGTGTGGGTGTGTGTGTGTGTGTGTAGCACAATATTGCTCAGCCCTTAAAAAGAATGAAATAATGCCATTTGCAGCAACATGGATGGACCCAGAGATTCTCATACTAAACGAAATGTCATAAAGAAAAACTCCACACAATATCACCTAAATATGGAATCTAAAACATGACACAAAACACATATCTACAAAACAGAAACAGACACACGGATATAGAGAACAGACTTGCGGTTGCCAAAGGGGAGGAAAGGACTGGGAGTTTGGGATTATCAGAGGCAAACCATTATGTATAGGACAGACAGACAACCAGGCTCAACTCTATAGCACAGTGAACCATAATCAATGTCCTATGATAAACCACAATGAAAAAAATATGAAAATATATACATATGCATAAGTGTATAAGTGGCGTATACATATGTATACACCAAAGCCTTTGACTGTGCGGATCACAACAAACTGCAGAAACTTCTTCAAGACATGGGAATATCAGACCACCTGACCTGCCTCCTGAGAAATCTCTATGCAGGTCAAGAAGCAACAGTTAGAACTGGACATTGAATGACAGACTGGTTCCTAATTGGAAAAGGAGTACATCAAGGCTGCATATTGTCACCCCACCTATTTAACTTCTATGCAGAGTACATCATGAGAAATGCCAGGCTGGATGAAGCACAAGCTGGAATCAATATTGCTGGGAGAAATATCAATAACCTCAGATATGCAGATGACACCACCCTCACGGCAGAAAGTGAAGAGGAACTGAAGAGCCTCCTGATGAAAGTGAAAGAGGAGAGTGAAAAAGTTGACTTAAAACTCAACATTCAAAAAACAACAATCATGGTACCCAGTCCCATCACTATTTCCCCATGGCAAGTGGATGGGGAAACAGTGGAAACAGTGACAGACTTTATTTTGCGGGGCTCCAAAATCACTGCAGATGGTGACTGCAGCCATGAAATTAAAAGACGCTTGCTCCTTGGAAGAAAAGCTATGACCAACCTAGACAGCATATTAAAAAGCAGAGACATTACTTTGCCAACAAAGGTCCATCTAGTCAAATCTATGGTTTTTCCAGTAGCATGCATGGATGTGAGAGTTGGACTATAAAGAAAGCTGAGCACCAAAGAATTGATGCTTTTGAACTGTTGTGTTGGAGAAGACTCTTGAGAGTCCCTTGGACTGCAAGGAGATCAGATCAGTCAATCCTAAAGGAAATCAGTCCTGAATATTCATCGGAAGGACTGATGCTGAAGCTAAAACTCCATTACTCAGGCCACCTGATGCAACGAATGGACTCATTGGAAAGGACCCTGCCGCTGAGAAAGATTGAAGGCAGGAGGAGAAGGGGATAACAGAGGATGAGACGGTTGGGTGGCATCACCAACTCGATGGACCTGAGTTTGAGCAAGCTCCAGGAGTTGGTGATGGACAGGGAAGCCTGGCGTGCAGCAGTCCGTGGGGTCGCAAAGAGTCAGACATGACTGAGCAACTGAACTGAACTGGTAAGTGAATCACTTTGCTGTACAGCAGAAATTAAAACAACATTATAAATCAATTATACTTAAACGAAATTTTTTTAACATTCATCATAAAAACTTAGGACAATTTTAATGGCAGAAAGTGATAATGTCACAAGCATGTTTCTGTAGCAAAACAAAAGCCTGTCATATGAAGCATAGCAGTCTATTTCCATGCTTTTTTGAACATATGTCATTGTGTGCTCCGTTGCTCAGTCATGCCCAACTCTTTTCAGCCCCGTGGACATCAGCTGGCCAGGCTCCTCTCTTCATGGAATTTTCTAGGCAAGAATACTGGGGTGGGTTGCCATTCCCTACTCCAGGGGACCTTCCCAACCTGGGGATCAAACTTGCATCTCCTGCACTGGCAGCTGGACTCTTCACCATTAGCATCTTCTGGGAAGCATATTTATTCATTAATTTTGCTAAGGAGTGGTATGTAACTGAAAGTTAAGAAAAATGTATGTAAAAAAATCACAATTGAGAAAATATCCACACATATTTTTTTCTGACACAGTAAAAGTACTATTATTTGAGTTTAGCTGTGGCACAGACTTCTTAGGTCTCACAACACTCATGTTCATGCATGTTCATTTATTCTAAATTAATTTTACATCTGTCTAAGGACATAAAGATAAAGGTACTCACTATTTAGAAAAGAAACAAACTGTAACAGAGTGGGGTACCTAATACTGCTGGGAATGGTGGGGGACAGGAGAATTGGCTTCAGGTAATCCAGTCTGGCTGAAACAAGTCCAGGGCAGAGACAATCAGGAGATGAGCCCAGAGTTGAGAGGACGGTCAGGACTGCAGGACCAAAGAAACACACTGAGGAGTTTAGACTTGCTGTTCAGGCGCTGACTCATGTCTGACTCTGCAACCCCATGGACTGCAGCACACCAGGCTTCCCTGTCCTTAGGACAATTTTAATGGCAGAAAGTGATAATGTCACAAGCATGTTTCTGTAGCAAAACAAAAGCCTGTCATATGAAGCATAGCAGTCTATTTCCATGCTTTTTTGAACATATGTCATTGTGTGCTCCGTTGCTCAGTCATGCCCAACTCTTTTCAGCCCCGTGGACATCAGCTGGCCAGGCTCCTCTCTTCATGGAATTTTCTAGGCAAGAATACTGGGGTGGGTTGCCATTCCCTACTCCAGGGGACCTTCCCAACCTGGGGATCAAACTTGCATCTCCTGCACTGGCAGCTGGACTCTTCACCATTAGCATCTTCTGGGAAGCATATTTATTCATTAATTTTGCTAAGGAGTGGTATGTAACTGAAAGTTAAGAAAAATGTATGTAAAAAAATCACAATTGAGAAAATATCCACACATATTTTTTTCTGACACAGTAAAAGTACTATTATTTGAGTTTAGCTGTGGCACAGACTTCTTAGGTCTCACAACACTCATGTTCATGCATGTTCATTTATTCTAAATTAATTTTACATCTGTCTAAGGACATAAAGATAAAGGTACTCACTATTTAGAAAAGAAACAAACTGTAACAGAGTGGGGTACCTAATACAGTGTGAGATGGTAGGCAGAGCAAGGAAGGGTTTCATTCCATGAAGGAGGTAAATCTAAAACAGAAGGTAGAAGGTAGCCAAGTTGGATGGGGGAGCGGGGGGCGTAGACAGGTGTGCATGCATCTGTGTGTGTGTGTGTGTGTGTGTGTGTTGTGTATAGATGTGGGGGGAAGCCTGGAATTTTGAGTACAGCCTGGAGAGAAGAATCAGCTTGCTGGGAATGGTGGGGGACAGGAGAATTGGCTTCAGGTAATCCAGTCTGGCTGAAACAAGTCCAGGGCAGAGACAATCAGGAGATGAGCCCAGAGTTGAGAGGACGGTCAGGACTGCAGGACCAAAGAAACACACTGAGGAGTTTAGACTTGCTGTTCAGGCGCTGACTCATGTCTGACTCTGCAACCCCATGGACTGCAGCACACCAGGCTTCCCTGTCCTTAGGACAATTTTAATGGCAGAAAGTGATAATGTCACAAGCATGTTTCTGTAGCAAAACAAAAGCCTGTCATATGAAGCATAGCAGTCTATTTCCATGCTTTTTTGAACATATGTCATTGTGTGCTCCGTTGCTCAGTCATGCCCAACTCTTTTCAGCCCCGTGGACATCAGCTGGCCAGGCTCCTCTCTTCATGGAATTTTCTAGGCAAGAATACTGGGGTGGGTTGCCATTCCCTACTCCAGGGGACCTTCCCAACCTGGGGATCAAACTTGCATCTCCTGCACTGGCAGCTGGACTCTTCACCATTAGCATCTTCTGGGAAGCATATTTATTCATTAATTTTGCTAAGGAGTGGTATGTAACTGAAAGTTAAGAAAAATGTATGTAAAAAAATCACAATTGAGAAAATATCCACACATATTTTTTTCTGACACAGTAAAAGTACTATTATTTGAGTTTAGCTGTGGCACAGACTTCTTAGGTCTCACAACACTCATGTTCATGCATGTTCATTTATTCTAAATTAATTTTACATCTGTCTAAGGACATAAAGATAAAGGTACTCACTATTTAGAAAAGAAACAAACTGTAACAGAGTGGGGTACCTAATACAGTGTGAGATGGTAGGCAGAGCAAGGAAGGGTTTCATTCCATGAAGGAGGTAAATCTAAAACAGAAGGTAGAAGGTAGCCAAGTTGGATGGGGGAGCGGGGGGCGTAGACAGGTGTGCATGCATCTGTGTGTGTGTGTGTGTGTGTGTGTGTTGTGTATAGATGTGGGGGGAAGCCTGGAATTTTGAGTACAGCCTGGAGAGAAGAATCAGCTTGCTGGGAATGGTGGGGGACAGGAGAATTGGCTTCAGGTAATCCAGTCTGGCTGAAACAAGTCCAGGGCAGAGACAATCAGGAGATGAGCCCAGAGTTGAGAGGACGGTCAGGACTGCAGGACCAAAGAAACACACTGAGGAGTTTAGACTTGCTGTTCAGGCGCTGACTCATGTCTGACTCTGCAACCCCATGGACTGCAGCACACCAGGCTTCCCTGTCCTTAGGACAATTTTAATGGCAGAAAGTGATAATGTCACAAGCATGTTTCTGTAGCAAAACAAAAGCCTCCTCCTGGAGTTTGCTCAAATTAATGTCCACTGAGTGGGACTTGATGTTATAGGAAATCAGGATCCAAAGAAATTTCAGATAACTTATTCTGGTGGCTAACAGGGGGCGGACTGGCGAATAAGAAGTCAGGAGGTAGTAAAAACCACCTTTAAGAGGCTGTGTCAGGGATGACATTCAAGTGAAATAACAGAGGTCTAAACTCTGACATTGGTAGTAGGTATGGAAAGAAGGAGAATTCAAGCAAAATTTACTAATGCAGACCATAAAGATAGCTGGACTTGATTAGAACGAGAAGAAAGAAAAGGAAAAGGGTAAGAAACAGCTCAAGATGAGGGGGGCGGGTGGTGGTGTTGGGAGGAATGCAGGCATGGAAGGATTTTAAGCCCTAAATTAAGAACAATAGCTACCTATTGGTAGAGCAGAAATGGCGTGGGGAAGGAGAGGGTGGGTCAAATTGACAGTTAACAGCGACATATACACACTACCTAATGTGTAAAGCAGCTAGCTAGTTGGAAGCTGCTGTACAGCAGAGGGAGCTCAGCTCTGTGCTCTGTGATGACCTAGACGGTGGGATGGACACGGGGGAAGAAGGCTCAAGAGGGAGGGGAGACATGTGTACATACAGCTCATTCACGTCTTTGTAAGCAGAAACCAACACAACATTGTAAAGCAGTTATACTCCAATAAACAAAAAAAGAACAATAGCTAGAAGGGGAATAAAAATGGACACAAGGCGACAAATTAGCAATCTACTACAGTAGTTTATATGAGAGGCTATGGTATGATGGTTTCAACTAGGGTGAAGCCAGTAGAGACACTGAGATAAACATCTATATAAGAAACACTACCAAACAATTAAAAAGTTAAAAAAAGAAACATTTCATTGCTAAAACCAGTAGGATTCACTGGTTATCAGACTGATGTGGCAGAGAGAGAGAGAATGTCAGAGATCCCACCCAAGGCATCACAAGGGCAAAAATGGTGGCAACAATAATTGAAATAAAGTGGAGGAAAGATGATTTAAGAAGACGGAGAACACAGTATTTTAAACACGTTCACCTCTGAGATATCTAGGAAGAAATATCAAGCAGACAGCTGAATATACAGATCTCTCAAAAGAGAGGCCTCTTTACACTAAAACTATAATTTGGGGAACTGCTAGTCTCTAATTAATTGCAACAATACCCGAGATCACCAGAGGATAAGGAAGAATGTGTCCTGAAAAGATGGCCTGGGAACAGGTGCTGAAAGGATCTAAAATCTTAAATTTAGATACTAGGGGCAGGGAGGACCTACACATGAAACTGAAGTAGAGTCTTCCATCGTAAACACAGCTTTTGAGAACGGTGCTTGTGACAAAGAGAAGAGAATACAGGAAGCAGCCTTGAGAGACAAGAGGCTAAGGTAGAGGGGTGCCACTTTATTGGGGACGGAAGCAAAGTAACACGTTTAAGTGCCTGAAAGGATGAGCAAGTAAAGAGAGAAAGATTAACAACACAAGAGAAAAATGATATTCAATAGTATAAATCCCCATAAGGCTAGAAAATGGGCTGTTCCACGTGGGGGGAACAGCTCCTCCTCTCCTGGATGGTTTCTGGTTAAACTAAAGTTTGTGTGGTAGTTGAAGAAGCAGTCCACCAGATTTTCAGTTTTTCCAGCCCACTGCTTATGGTTAACCTGGACTTAGTACTAACATATTGTCCTGTGGGGCCTTTTTTCCCCCTCGAGATTGGGAATGTTTATTTATTGTAAGTAAGGTCTTACTCAGTCCAGTATGTTAAAGCAAAGAAAGAATGACAGATTTGTTATATACTCTTTGATTAGCTTGATTTGAGGGATTTGAGACTGTCATTTGATGTATCTTCCTGCTTTAGGAACCAAATTCCCCAAAAGTGAGAAGCATGAAATTCAGGGATAAATTAAATAAAATGAAAAGCTCTCAGCTAAACCTCTTATTTATGCTTTCCAGATGCTACTATCCTTCAAGATGGTAATAAGAAGATGGAAAATTGCCCTCAATAACAACCAAAAAATGGTAATTACATGAGGTGAATGATATGTTGACTAACCTTACTGTGGTAAACATTTTGCAATATACACATGTATCATTACATTGTACATTTTAAACTTTCACAATATTCAACTATATATTAATACAGCTGGAGGAACGGAAATGACCAAATACTAATTGATGGATTCCTGTCAAAATATGTCTCATTAAACCCAACAGAGATAGCAGGAGTCAGTGTTCTACCAAATAATCTGGATCCTCTCTCCAACAATGTGACTTGCTTCAGGAAAAGTGGACTAATTCACAAACCTGGTAAATAATGCACCTGTAGGAACGCGACACTGCCATCCCTCTGAAGATGCACAAAATATGATAGCATCTACTTTTGGAATTGTGTCAAATACCCTGCTAATAACTCTTGCTCTGGCACAGGGATTCAGCGCTGACACTAAAATATAAATTAATGGAAGAAGTTCTAGAGTTTGGAAGAGATATTGGAAGGACATCTGTCACTAAAACACTGGGAATCAAAGTATATCATTCCTTTAATTTAGGCCAAGAGATGCACAATGTTTGACAAACTAGAATTTTCATACAATGTAGGATGGCTTCTCTTTACCTTGACAAGAAACACCCAACATGCCTTTTTAAAAAGTTTATATATTGTTAAAAATCACTCTTTTGATATACAATTCTATAATTTTTAAAAAATGCATAGAAAGAAAAGTTCTATCATTCCCCAAATTCTCCTGGGGTGCTTCTTTGTACTTAATCCCTCTCTCCATCCCTTTCCCCTGCCAAATGGCTTGTTGGGAGACTGTGTTACCACACACTGCCATGATCCACACCACAGTCATCTGCCTTTGTTCATTAAGTCACTACACATGGCAGCCTTTCCATCCGAAACCCAGGACCCACTAGCCCATTCAGTACCTCCACAGTCCATCACTAGAGCAAAAGGGAACTTGTGGAATCCCGGGATGGCAAGCATAACACGAGCCATGAAGAGCCAGGAGTGCCGTCACATTTGGCCAATCTTTTTGGCCACCCACTGGAGTGGCCTCGGCTGCCGGCCATCTGCCCTCCACTGCCACCACCTCCATTATTCAACACGCCTCCCAAACAGGTGAAGTCTTACCAACTACGCCTTTAATCTGGGTCTTTTTCCTCTTCCCCTTGGTGGAAAAAGCCCTAAATATTGTAAATTTCACTACCTCATAGTCTAGACGTGGTTGTTAGGATATCAAAAGAAGCTAAAGGACAGATGCAAGCTGTTATATACAGGATAGATAAAAAGCAAGAGAACTACATTCAATATCCTGTGATAAACCATAAAAGAAAGAATGTGAAAAAGGATACATATATGTGTGACTGAATCACATATATTTTGCTGTACAGAAGAAATTAACATTGTAAACCAAACTATACTTCAATAACGTGTTTAAAAATAAAATAATTTTTCTAAAAAATGAAGCTAAAAGAATTCATAAAAATGGCTGATCCAAGGAGGTAGAATATATGAGACAAACCTAAAACAGTCTGTTGTGCCAGAGGGAAAAAAAATGTGTTCAAAAAATATGGAGGAAGATCAAAAATACAGGAGCCAGATTTAAGGGGCTCTTTTAACAAATCTGTGATAACTTCAACATCTAAGCAAAAAGAACAATAACGGATTGTAACTCAATGAATAAAATCAGCTTTTTATTTTTTTGAACCTATCATACTGATATCAACAGATAATAAGTAATTAAGAAGCAGGAACTCTTCCTTTGAAGAGAATAAACACTTAAAAATATGGAGGGAGTAAAGGAATTTAAAAATCGCTATTTTACAACCATCACAGTAAATTATGGTTCCAGCAAGAACCAATCATAAAGAGATGCTAAACATATGGAGAAAAAAAAAAAAANAACTGCTAGTCTCTAATTAATTGCAACAATACCCGAGATCACCAGAGGATAAGGAAGAATGTGTCCTGAAAAGATGGCCTGGGAACAGGTGCTGAAAGGATCTAAAATCTTAAATTTAGATACTAGGGGCAGGGAGGACCTACACATGAAACTGAAGTAGAGTCTTCCATCGTAAACACAGCTTTTGAGAACGGTGCTTGTGACAAAGAGAAGAGAATACAGGAAGCAGCCTTGAGAGACAAGAGGCTAAGGTAGAGGGGTGCCACTTTATTGGGGACGGAAGCAAAGTAACACGTTTAAGTGCCTGAAAGGATGAGCAAGTAAAGAGAGAAAGATTAACAACACAAGAGAAAAATGATATTCAATAGTATAAATCCCCATAAGGCTAGAAAATGGGCTGTTCCACGTGGGGGGAACAGCTCCTCCTCTCCTGGATGGTTTCTGGTTAAACTAAAGTTTGTGTGGTAGTTGAAGAAGCAGTCCACCAGATTTTCAGTTTTTCCAGCCCACTGCTTATGGTTAACCTGGACTTAGTACTAACATATTGTCCTGTGGGGCCTTTTTTCCCCCTCGAGATTGGGAATGTTTATTTATTGTAAGTAAGGTCTTACTCAGTCCAGTATGTTAAAGCAAAGAAAGAATGACAGATTTGTTATATACTCTTTGATTAGCTTGATTTGAGGGATTTGAGACTGTCATTTGATGTATCTTCCTGCTTTAGGAACCAAATTCCCCAAAAGTGAGAAGCATGAAATTCAGGGATAAATTAAATAAAATGAAAAGCTCTCAGCTAAACCTCTTATTTATGCTTTCCAGATGCTACTATCCTTCAAGATGGTAATAAGAAGATGGAAAATTGCCCTCAATAACAACCAAAAAATGGTAATTACATGAGGTGAATGATATGTTGACTAACCTTACTGTGGTAAACATTTTGCAATATACACATGTATCATTACATTGTACATTTTAAACTTTCACAATATTCAACTATATATTAATACAGCTGGAGGAACGGAAATGACCAAATACTAATTGATGGATTCCTGTCAAAATATGTCTCATTAAACCCAACAGAGATAGCAGGAGTCAGTGTTCTACCAAATAATCTGGATCCTCTCTCCAACAATGTGACTTGCTTCAGGAAAAGTGGACTAATTCACAAACCTGGTAAATAATGCACCTGTAGGAACGCGACACTGCCATCCCTCTGAAGATGCACAAAATATGATAGCATCTACTTTTGGAATTGTGTCAAATACCCTGCTAATAACTCTTGCTCTGGCACAGGGATTCAGCGCTGACACTAAAATATAAATTAATGGAAGAAGTTCTAGAGTTTGGAAGAGATATTGGAAGGACATCTGTCACTAAAACACTGGGAATCAAAGTATATCATTCCTTTAATTTAGGCCAAGAGATGCACAATGTTTGACAAACTAGAATTTTCATACAATGTAGGATGGCTTCTCTTTACCTTGACAAGAAACACCCAACATGCCTTTTTAAAAAGTTTATATATTGTTAAAAATCACTCTTTTGATATACAATTCTATAATTTTTAAAAAATGCATAGAAAGAAAAGTTCTATCATTCCCCAAATTCTCCTGGGGTGCTTCTTTGTACTTAATCCCTCTCTCCATCCCTTTCCCCTGCCAAATGGCTTGTTGGGAGACTGTGTTACCACACACTGCCATGATCCACACCACAGTCATCTGCCTTTGTTCATTAAGTCACTACACATGGCAGCCTTTCCATCCGAAACCCAGGACCCACTAGCCCATTCAGTACCTCCACAGTCCATCACTAGAGCAAAAGGGAACTTGTGGAATCCCGGGATGGCAAGCATAACACGAGCCATGAAGAGCCAGGAGTGCCGTCACATTTGGCCAATCTTTTTGGCCACCCACTGGAGTGGCCTCGGCTGCCGGCCATCTGCCCTCCACTGCCACCACCTCCATTATTCAACACGCCTCCCAAACAGGTGAAGTCTTACCAACTACGCCTTTAATCTGGGTCTTTTTCCTCTTCCCCTTGGTGGAAAAAGCCCTAAATATTGTAAATTTCACTACCTCATAGTCTAGACGTGGTTGTTAGGATATCAAAAGAAGCTAAAGGACAGATGCAAGCTGTTATATACAGGATAGATAAAAAGCAAGAGAACTACATTCAATATCCTGTGATAAACCATAAAAGAAAGAATGTGAAAAAGGATACATATATGTGTGACTGAATCACATATATTTTGCTGTACAGAAGAAATTAACATTGTAAACCAAACTATACTTCAATAACGTGTTTAAAAATAAAATAATTTTTCTAAAAAATGAAGCTAAAAGAATTCATAAAAATGGCTGATCCAAGGAGGTAGAATATATGAGACAAACCTAAAACAGTCTGTTGTGCCAGAGGGAAAAAAAATGTGTTCAAAAAATATGGAGGAAGATCAAAAATACAGGAGCCAGATTTAAGGGGCTCTTTTAACAAATCTGTGATAACTTCAACATCTAAGCAAAAAGAACAATAACGGATTGTAACTCACTGAATAAAATCAGCTTTTTATTTTTTTGAACCTATCATACTGATATCAACAGATAATAAGTAATTAAGAAGCAGGAACTCTTCCTTTGAAGAGAATAAACACTTAAAAATATGGAGGGAGTAAAGGAATTTAAAAATCGCTATTTTACAACCATCACAGTAAATTATGGTTCCAGCAAGAACCAATCATAAAGAGATGCTAAACATATGGAGAAAAAAAAAAAAAAGATGAGGATTAGATGTTTTCATGGTCTCAAAGTATCTTCCCCACCAACTGGCTTACAAGGTACAAGGGGGAAAATCGTAACTACTTAACCCAGGCAGTACCTTGACCAGGTGATGAAAATGTTATCAGTGAGGAGCACGTGGACACTGCCTCCTGACAGGAGACCCTGAGACCACAACACCGTTTATGTCGCCCTCTGGCTGCTGCTGCTGCTGCTAAGTCACTTCAAGTCTCACCATGAGGAAACACCAGATAAACTCTCTTTTAGGAACATACTATAAAACAACCACCCTGCATTATTCCAAAATATTAACGTCATAAAAATATTAATGTCATAAGACTAAGAAAGGCTGAGGAATATTCCAGGTCAAAGAAAACTACCAAGCAATAACAACCACATGCAATTCTAGCCTGGATCTTGAATGGGAAGGGGAAAAACACACAAAGGACGTTATTAGGACAATTGACAAAATTGGCAATATGGACTAAAGATACAAGTATTGTGTGAATGTTACGTTTTCTTGATTTTATTGAGTGTACAGTATAAGAGAATATTGCTGTTCTTAAGACACAATAAATTATTAAGTAAAAGGGACATTATGTATGCAGCATACTCTCAAAAAATAGTGTGTGCCAGTGTGTCTGTGAGAGTATGAGTAGAGATAGAGGAAAAAACAAATATGATAAACCTAATCTAGTCCCATCACTTCATGGGAAATAGACGAGGAAACAGTGGAAACAATGTCAGAATTTACTTTGGGGGGGGCTCCAAAATCACTGCAGATGGTGACTGCAGACATGAAATTAAAAGACACTTACTCCTTGGAAAGTTATGACCAACCTAGATAGCATATTCAAAAGCAGAGACATTATTTTGCCAACAAAGGTCCATCTAGTCAAGGCTATGGTTTTTCCAGTAGTCATGTATGGAGGTGAGAGTTGGACTGTGAAGAAAGCTGAGCCCTGAAGAATTGATGCTTTGAACTGTAGTGTTGGAGAAGACTCTTGAGAGTCCCCTGGACTACAAGGAGATCCAACCAGTCCATTCTAAAGAAGATCAGTCCTGGGAGTTCTTTGGAAGGACTGATGCTAAAGCTGAAACGCCAATACTTTAGCCACCTCATGCGAAGAGTTGACTCATTGGAAAAGACTCTGATGCTGGGAGGGATTGGGGGCAGGAGGAGAAGGGGACGACAGAGGATGAGATGGCTGGATGGCATCACCGACTCGATGGACCTGAGTCTGAGTGAACTCCGGGAGATGGTGATGGACAGGGAGGCCTGGCGTGCTGCAATTCATGGGGTCACAAAGAGTTGGACACAACTGAGCCACTGAACTGACTGAATGTAGCAAAAAGTTAAAATTTGCTAAATTTAGATAACAGACATGTGAGTCTTCTGTACTATTTCTTCACTCTTCTATAATATTAAAATTATTCCAAAATAAGGCTTTTTAAGTGGTTTAACCAATTTAAAAACATATTTGAAACTAAGAATGCATTCACACTTTGTCTTTCATTTCAGCCATAATTAGCAAACTAATAAAATATAACTTCCGATGGAAAAGATCTTTATATCTGTGGCATAAAGCATAAATATTTTATGAGAGGATTAAAGCTTCAGCTAGCATAGAAATTATGCACTGGTACTCAGCTTATTGTTTCACTTGGATTTCATCTGGGGCTCATCAGGAATCCCCTGAGTAAGATTAAAATACTTTATCTCTTATCTATAAATAGATCATTACATTTGGATATAAAAAAAGTTCTATAAAGATGGAGGAAGACAGCTCATAAAGTCAACTAGGTTAAGAACTGCACAGGCACCAAATCTGGCTCTTAATCTCATTAGCCTTTAAATGCTAGATAGCAGGAAGCCCAATTCAAACATACAAAGTGGAGAACATTCAGACCTATCTTGGGAAATAAAAACTTAAGTTGTTACTTATAAAGTCTTATGCTATGGATGATAAAAATATGTAAGCACTGAACTAAAATGCCTGATTTTAGTTTTCCAATGATTTTGATGCTCTTTAAGTAATAAAAAAAAAATGGGAAGAATATAAACTAAAGATTAATTACCCAGCACAAGCCACGGGAGCCTCAGAAAAACACACACACCACACTTCAACAAACCCAGTCATCTAACACTCAAACAGAAGTGCCATGTGTAATTACAAGAATCAGAGGCTTTCAACCGTATGAAAAAGGATTCAGAACAGTGACAGGCAGCCCTTTCTGCAATTTAATGAGTGGATACTCCTCCACAATTGAGGCACGTTTTCTTCTGTCTTTGAATTTTTAATCAAAGTAATATATAGCATATGGTTAAAAGAAAATCAAGGAGGGCCAAGGGCTCCGTTCTCCTGTTCCTAAAGGCAATCATATTTAACCATTTCATTTTAGGGGTTTTCCTGCAGTTACTCTCAATTTTCTAAATAATTCACTTTTACCAATATTTCTTATTTATCACCTCAGAGAAGGCAATGGCACCCCACTCCAGTACTCTTGCCTGGAAAATTCCACGGACGAAGGAGCCTGGTAGGCCGCAGTCCATGGGGTCGCTAAGAGTCGAACAGGACTGAGCGAATTCACTTTCACTTTTCACTTTCATGCACTGGGGAAAGAAATGGCAACCCACCTCAGTGGGGAAGGAAATGGCAACCCACTCCAGTGTTCTTGCCTGGAGAATCCCAGGGACGGGGGAGCCTGGTGGGCTGCTGTCTATGGGGTCACACAGAGTCGGACACGACTGAAGTGACTAGCAGCAGCAGCTTAATTTATCACCTACAGGTATCTATGAGATACATCTGATAGGACTGATGCTTTAGTTAACTTACACTTGCCATAAACACCCTCTCTATTCCTCTCGATGTATATCACTAATTTTAGTTTGTTACTTTTTAGATATACTACCAATTTCTTTTTTGTTCTATCAAATGCAAAATACTTTGATGACTCCTTCACAAAATAAGACTATCAGAACCTGTACCTGCCGGGGGCCAGCGGGAGGAGCTCCGCCCATGGCAAAGGTCATGAGGAAGGAGGCTTCGGCATACGCAAAGGCGTGATCAAGCCTCAGGAGACCCCCTGTTCCCGAGCATCTACCCCAAAACCAGAGTCTGTTTTTCGCTCTCACCTACACCTTTTACTTTCCGGGGGGCTCTCCCCCATAACCGTTTCTCTCGGAGAAGGAATAAACGTGCAGCTCCGAGTCAATAAAAATTCCTGGGCGTGACAAGAGTGTTTCGACTGAAGGTTATCTAGCCCACCTGTATAGGTTCATCCAGCCGCATGTGATGGTTTACAGCCTCCTGACCGTGAGAGGCACAAGATGTTTTAGACTTACTAAAGGCAAATTCTTGTGGGAAGTTAGAAATTATTAGTATAGTGGGTTGGTTGGGAATTATATTGGTGAAGGGTTTTTTCATTTGTTGTGTCAATAATTGCTGCTAATTCCCTGCCCTGGGTGTGACAAGGGTGTCTCAGGTCAAACCTCTCTGCTGACAAACTAGCTTGTGTGACAACCTCTCAACCATAAACAGTACAGAGAGTTTGGAGTATTAGCATAGGGCTTTTCTCATTGTTGAGTCAATGATTGCCGCCAGGCCTCCATATCCTTAGGAACCTGGGAATATATTAATCAATGTATTTGGAAT